>SKCR01043481.1:0-48168 GCA_019454045.1 Zanthoxylum bungeanum | reverse complement strand
ATACCTTAACCACTGATCAATTGCCGTGAGGGCGGAGTATTGGATTTTATCTGATGATAGGAGTCGTGTCCGGATCCCTCTCTACTCTTTGCTTCTCTCTTTTATAGGTTCCTTTCATGTGGGGTCCATCTTCTGCCCGTTGGAAACCTCCTCAATGATGTTTTAATTTAGGTCATTTAGGTCTGATAACCGTCGACTTCATGATGATATTTATGAATTCGGATCCACTTCCTGATCTTTGTAACTGGTGTCGTTTGTCTGTCTTTATGTTAATGAGTTTGGGCTCGTGAGGCGGCCCATGGATCTTCTTCCGGGCTCCAGATCTTGTGGTTGGCTTCTGTGGTGAAAGTCGATTTTACCCCTGAGCCCAATTTTGGCCCGTACAAGGACTACTATGCTCGCTCAACTCGAGAAGATTCCTATTGACGTTGGTGTACCATCTATTAGGAAATCTTCAGTGAGTCATTTACTGTCTTATCAAATAAACACCTATATGTCTATACGAGTCTTCCGAGACTCATGGTTCATTGGGATAAACCGTTGGACAAAGTCACGATATACGACATGTACTTGTCTCAATGGATTTTACTAACCGACCCGTGTTAGTAAATATTGTCTATGAACTTTATTTAAGGATGTACATCTTATAGTGCGCTTTCCAATGTCAATTACAAACAACGTTATAACTACGCACTACATTGTAAATCCTAGGGTCTTTGTCTAATATACATGTATCACTAAACCAGATTTAGTTTCGATCTAATCATAATCAGATATCTAATCGTAATTAGATCGAATAAGTGTATAAAAGACAAGGGTGCTACTATTAAATTAGTAATATTATGGAAAATATAATTGCTCGTATTTATGAATCGGACATAAATACGATCTAGATTGGTACTCCGAGCACCAACCCTAACAATTTCTCCCACTTGTTCTAGTGCCAATCCACAGTATCATATTCACATATCAATGTATATCACATACTCATGGCCTTCAAAAGCTCACCTAGCACTCAAGAGGTAGGCAACAACAAGTAAGCCTGCTTTAACAAATTGAGTCCGTCCAACAAACCTAATTTTTTTCCTTAGCCAGCATCATTCATATTTTGTAGAATCCAAATTCCACATCAATATGACTCATACGCTATATCAGTATTGTGCTATAACTACTGAGTTGTCTATGTATTTAGAGATCAAATACAAATACTATGAGACAACCGCAAACACTACACGAATATGAAAACTTCTAATCTATAGGGTCATTATGCAACTTCATAAGTTGCAACTGATTCCACTAGTATAGTAGAATCAACAGTGACACTCCCACTGCATCTATCTGACTTTATATGACATAGACCATCTAATGTCATAATTAGGATCAAAACTAATATGACTTTATGGTTGCAAACTAAATTCTCCATGAATAAGAAACTCGTTCTTAATATCTCCAAGATCACAAAGAACATGTTTCAAGATCCATCATATGGTCTGCAGCATATCAAAATAACTTGTAACAATTATGATTAAATTGATATATCTAATCGCACATAATATAGTATTCATTACGCCATCATCCTATGATGCATAAAATTGACTAGACATTCTAATCAATCTCTCTTTCGACAAAGGAACCATCATTTACGAAAGATGAATACTATATATATAAAAGACACGTTAACTGTCAAACAGTTATACTAACTGTCATAAGTCTCTCAGTTTTATATCTTATAAAAGACTTTATATCAAATATAACAGAGACTACTCCCACTGCTTTCACGGAAAAAAGAAGACTTAGGATATATACAATGCTAGTAAGAAATTTGTACGCTCTCACTGACTTTACTGACAAATATGTATTCTCTATACTTCGATAAAACCAGACAATCTGACTAATATCAAAATCAGAGAACACGATTTTCCGGAAAGCTTATATGAGTCTACAATATACTCCATAAGCTAGTATATCAAACTGTGATCTTAGTAGAATACAAACTCTAGGGCCATTCTAGAATGAACTTCTTCAAACAAAGAAAACACAACATATCTCTTATTCGAAGAAATTACTCAAGAACGCCACTTTGCATTCTTTAGCAAAAATACATAGTTTAATATCAACATTAACCAAAAGATCCTTAATTGTTCAATCAGTACGAATAGATACAAGTTTTCTCAGAATCTACAATAGATTACTGACTATAACTTTTCTCACTGTCATATTATAAAGGTCAAACCTTTATCAATCTCATTTCGCTTTTGCTGCGCAAATAATTTGCACATCTTATGAACGATTCATAACAAAAGCTTAACCAAATTCAAAATTTGATTGTAAACTAAGAACAATCTTAGATCTATGGTTCAATGGTAATTTCCGAAATCGATATCAAATATCGCTCCCACTATAAGTTATATGATAATTTTCTTCGATAAAAAAACAACATAACCATTAAGTACCAAATACTTTGTAAATGATTCTAACATCCTATTAAACTTATACGGAAGATGTCTAAGGGTTTTTTCATCTTATTAATTACGTAGTTCCACTTACAGTTTATCATTCTCTCATTTAACTTCACTAAGTCAAGTCCTTTCTATAATCGTCAACATCCGATGTTACACACAAAGTAATAAAATAATTTTATTACTCAGGATCGTAGAAAATATATTCTATCAAATAGAATACGATATTCTATTAAATATGATAAATGATAAACTTTCTCTTGTACCTCTGAGGCGCAAGTACTTTCAATTATATGACAATTATATAAAAGAAAGTTTCAAATCTCAAACTTTTCAAGATTCGAATTTTCTACCTATACATATCATATATGTAGTTGTAGAAACAAATGGAACCTTATTTAAAGAGACGAATTTGTGTTACTGGAGCATAACCCCAAGAGTATTGAAAATCAATTCGGTAACACTCAATATCAACGAATCAAATCATATAAGATTCAATTACTCTCACCGACCAATTCCATCAAAATGGAATCGTGGAAGTTTAATATTGAGTAAGAATCACATCCATTAAATAACTTTAGAACTAATTGCCATAAATTCATGTGTTTGATCATATCAAACATCTTCGAACAATACAAAGACTCGCAATGAATTTTAAAGATATAATTTTCAACACTACAAATAGAATATCTTTGAACCATTCAAAATATTCTATCTGTATTTCATCAGAAACATATTGAAAGTTCTTGAACCATTCAAGACGTTCAACATGTTCTCTTAGAAACTCGCAACTAAGTTATGACAATTCATTAACTAAGTTACAGAGTATAGAAAACTATTTGTGGCAATTAATAATTCATTAAACTACATGCATCCAATGTATTAGTCTAATAAATCTTGTGGTCAAATGACGATCATTGGTTAAATGAGATTTAATCACATCCTGAATATAATATTCATTAAATGGATAAGGATATGTGGTGTGAACTCGTATCAGACCACCTTTTAACATACAGAACAAGCATCTAATGCTTTTGTGATAAAATCTCATAAAACACAGTTCTAAGTTATTTATTTTATCGAATATTTTTCTTTATGTTTATCTTTTCATTAATGACACTACCAGTCATCTTAAAATATGTAACAACTATTTATATAGAACAAATAACTATCCAATAGTCACAAGTTCTGATATCAAATATCAGAACAGTTATTAAATATTATTTTAAATAACAAGACGGGAGATCTAGTATCCAATACTTATAGTTGTCGTATTGTGAGAATTGATGTTCTCTATACACAACTATACACATCTCATTTCTTAAGCTTTATAATTTACGTTCAATTATTCACAATAATTGCAAATGATTGATTAGCAAACTGTGTCAGACACGTGACTTCTAAAAGTCACTAAAAGCTAAGAAACGTCATTATAAGATAAATAAATACTAATGGAGTTTTCTTAATGCCAGTCAAGAATCTCGCGACATGAACTGTTCAAGTCAATTCTTACTGTATAAGAAACATTCTTTCAAGACTATTATATCCTAAAACATATCTATTTAGATCATCTAATCGTGACTTAGAAATTAAGTCACTAACCATCTTGATTTACAAGGAAATCGGAACAACAGTTACCGATGGTTTCAACCAATGTAACAATACCTAAATCCACTGTCTTTCTAGAACCTATTTTAGAATTATGCAACCATAAGTAAAGTCAGGAAACCTATTCAAATAATAAGCATGCAGTGGAATAGAAATATAATTCTATAAACAATATAGAATAAAAAGGAAAACGAAGCATAATTTTCCATAAAATTAGACACTGCATTAGTTATGAATTTTTAACCTAGCAGTGTCTCCCACTACTTTATGTAATATCGTAATCCCCAACGGACAACGGGAATTCAATAATTAAATCGAATTCCATAGTGAGAGTAGGATCCCATGAATATATTTCGACTCACAGCTTTGGCACGATCTCGCATACGTATATTCATTAGGTAGACAACCCATTGTCAATTACTCACCAGTGACTCATGGTTTTGGTCCTGACCGTTTCTCTTTATGACAGCCAAGGAGGCGTATCAAGGCTTCACTTGTCAATGACAAACTCAAGCTACTGATGTAGTCCTGACAGCTTTGGCACGTTAAGGATTTCCACTTTCACTTGAATTTGTCTAGTATCAATATACAATCGACATGGATAAAATCCCATAACCTACACCCTCACACCTTTTGCACGATCTCAGATGCAGTTATAGAAAGATACCCATAAACCGTATTGACAATACGGACCAAGAAATATGTATCCAATACACGTCACTTTACAGCCTTATTTCTAAGTGGGGATTTTCCTCAGGAAGCTATACTCTACATCAAATGCAGAATTTTAATCTCAATCATTTTCTAAACAATTCAATTCTACCTATATGAAATATAACTCAATTTAACAATTAAATTTCCGTTACATTTTCGTTAGCGTAAAACTGAAAAGTCAAGAAACATATCCAGACAACATGCATGCTCAAATATTAAAATTGGATTATATATCATATATCAAGCATGAATAATATAATAGATGAAGCATCAGACCTGCTCCGATACCATTTTTGTTGGGGTTTTGGGCGAAGGGCGCAGCAGAAGCGCGGTTCGGGCGAAATCATAATTTAAAACTTTTTCAAATTACCTAATAAATTATTCAATATATAAAATGAATAATTTATTCATATTTCACCTAAACATATTTATTCGATATCAAATAACGACATAAATATATATAAAACATCGTGAAACTTTTACGAAAAATATTTTTCCGCAAAATGGGCTAAAACACATTTTTGACCGAACCGACCACCCAACACTTATGGGGACTGCCCAAGTCACCCCCAATAGTGTTAGGGCAGTTCATGAGCTGCCCATCCGGTTGGCTCAAAATCCACCCGGTAACGCCGTTTTTCACCGTTTTCGCTTATTTCAACTCCGAAACACTTTCCGACAATTGTTCCAACATCCAATACATTCAAAAGACAACATTTTCATCACCAAAATAGAACAAACACCAGGTCTGATCCAGAACAGAAAAATACCTAATTTTATGCCTTAAATCCAAATTTTCAACATTAATCAAATTATTCTCAATACCAAATAAAGTCACCACATATGAATCACCCAGGAACAATTCTAGGCATTACAAGAGTGGTCATAACACTCTATAATGGCAACATGTCATCAAATGAATAATTTGGATACAAATTACTCTAATTTCGCCCAAATCTTCTTCACACATGCACTACAGTATTACACTTCCAATTCCATCATCCACAACCAAAAGCCCCAATTTTTTAGAATTGAAGGAATCCTAGAACATTTCTAAATCATCAAGAAATAATAAACTAAATTTCCAAGCTTAGGATTTTGAAGAATGACCTTAAATCTCCTAAATCCTTAGCATTTTTTTTTATTGATTTTCCTTTAGTTCTTCATGGATTCTTCAAATAAATTTTGGAACCCATTTTCTTTGGTGTGTTCGGCCATGGAGGAAGCTAATGGAATGAAGAAAATAATTTTTCTAAATTAAACCCCCTTAGCCGACTTTAAAGGATATTTTAGGGATTTTAAAATTTTAATCAAATTAAAATTATATTAAACTTTATATTTACCAATCAATATGGCACACATAAAGTATAATTAATTCATGCCATATGAACCAATAATAATTGGATAAATTTCATAACACTTATGAAATGTTTTCATTAATTAATCATTTAAATATTTAACAATTAAATATCCAAATAATTAATTAATATAATAATAATTATATATATGTATTTTTATTTACAATAAATAACAAATACATATATTTATAACATGTCTCAAAATCTCATTTGATGAATAATTAATGCGTATATAATCATATTATGTATCAAATACAAATTCACAGTAATTACGATTGGCCAAAATCCCCTAATGCATGTGTTATCGTTTAACCGATTAAACGATTCGAATTAACTCACTTAATCCAATGAAGTATTATGAATAATCCGTATTATTCATATCGCATTGCCCAAGTGCTCAACGAGTACACTTCATATTGTGGGACTCTCTAAGTTTAGGTTTATCCGTCACGAAATCCAATTTCGTGTCCATAATTCTCACACTCATGAATTATGACGACCACATATAATCTCACTAAACTATGCAAGCCGAGGTCATTGCATACGTATAATCTCTTTGTCACAGGCTATCCATATTATACATGAGATATAGATGAGAACGTCAAATCCGTTCGGTATAATATAGTCGACTTTCAATTTACGATCTCTAAATAAGACTTGGAACTGATTTTCAAAGTTATAACACGGCCATGGATTTACTATATCATAAATACGTGAGGATGCCTATGCCCTGTACACAGATTTGACGGATCCTATCTTGATACGCACTGGATATCATGAGCATCCGTCCACACCCAACGAACAGACGGAGGTCTGATCTAAATAGATCAGTGACATGACTGCCATCAAAGTGTGGAGGATAACTCATATATCCCACTGTAGTATCTCAAGTCGAAGGACCATTATGCTCGCTCAACTCGAGAAGATTCCTATTGACATTAGTGTACTATCTATTAGGAAATCTTCAGTGAGTCGTTCAGTGTCTTATCAAATAAACACCTATATGTCTATACGAGTCTCCCGAGACTCATAGTTCACTAGAATAAACCATCGGACCAAGTCACGATATACAAGATGTACTGGTCTCAGCAGATTTTACTAACCGACCTGTGTTAGTAAATCTTGACCAGAAATTTTATTTAAGGATGTACATCTTATAGTGCTCTTCTCAATGTCAATTACAAACAACGTTATAACTGCGCACTACATTGTAAATCCTAGGGTCTTTGTCTAATATAAACGTATCACTAAACCGAATCTAGTTTCGATCTAATCATAATCAGATATCTAATTGTAACTAGATCGAATAAGTGTATAAAAGAAAAAAGGGCGCTACCATTAAATTAGTAATATTATGGAAAATAGAATTTCTCGTATTTATGAATCGAACATAAATACGATCCGGATTGGCACTCCGAGCATCAACCCTAACACTAAATTCGTTCGGACATGATACAACTGTCAGTGAATGAGTAAATTGTCAGTTATTGAAGTTTAGGGATCTGATTATCTCTGGTCGGATATATAATTCAAATTGTATATTTGACCGAACATGTATCGAGCTGTCAGCACACATGTAAAATTAAATTAGCGGGAATTGATGGCTTGATTACGTACTACCAAATATACATCCCAAACCCTAAAATCCGACCGAATATGGTTCGAGTTGTGTTTGACATTTTGATTGCCAATCACTCGAGATAGATTGGAGAGAGATGGGGGATTTTTCTCCCATTTCCATCCTCAGCCCGTTTGTTTCAAAGAGGGGGAAGATCTGGAGAGAATGTAGGCTAGTTGGAGTCAATTAACCCTAAAATTCTAAAAACCTTTAAGAGAGAAAGAGATAGCGTGAGCCACAAAACTTTGGAGTTCCATATCTTCTGGTGCGAGTCTAGAAGCAACCCAACAATCAGAGGTATTTTCTGAGCCATAGTATACACATAAAGGTACGACCCGATGACACAGTTTTTAATATTTTTGTCTTTTGGAGTTTCTGATTAACATAATATCTCCAGCTGAACGTACATGCACAGCCGACTATAGATATATTTTTCCGTTATTACGGCTTTCTATAGCTTATTGCATGATTAACTATTTTTGATGTTACGCTCGTCACTATTAATTTATGCATGTTTAGTTGTTTTATTCTATTGATTTAATTGTTAATATGTATGTGTTTATTTTGCTGGTCAATATAGGATTGATATGCATGATTCTCTATACTTGTATGTTATGATTTGTGAGGCATATCTGGTCTGACCTATTTCAAGTCCGGCCGAACATGTATGATATCCGGCTCTATGATCCGCATAGTATATAGGATGGAAACCTAAACGTAAGTTTCATAGCCGATTCCAAATGGACGGTAATATGATTCGCACTCGGGATATAACTTCACATACCACTAGGAGATGGCCATTTCATTACTGTTATATCCAAAATATCCGGACAATAAGTACCTGAATTAAAACAGACTATCAATAAAAGAAATTAAAATATAAAAAACATTTTATATTTAAAAATTAAAAGTTCTTTATATTCAAAATTTAAATTTTAAACTAAATTTCAAGACCCAGCTACTCAGTGTTGATTCTCAAGGGCCGCCTTTGGAACCACATATCCAAAATTTGGACTCTTTATAAGATGTAAATCATTTATCATTTTTTTCGACGTTGTAGAGAAAGTTTCGAGCTTGGAACCCTCTTAGGAAAAAATTGGAGGGGATTTTGTTTTCATTTTCATAAACTTAGATAATAATAATAATAATAATAATAATAATAATAATAATAATAATAATAATAATAATAATTTGGGCTTTCCCAGGATGTCAATTCTGTTGCAATGGAATGCAAAACCAAAGCTTCACATTGCCTTCAACACCAAATGTGGCAATAAATTAACCAAATCAAGGTCATATGAGTCTGCAGCAAGAAATCCTATAAATTTGAATGACAAAAAAGTCACCATATGTTGAAATCAGAGCTGAAATTTTCACCAACAGAAATATGATTGTATGAAAGCAATGCAACTTCAAACCCATATTGCTTTGAGTCACCATATCTGCTTTGCCCTCTCTGATACCATTAGAACAATTAGGACTCTAAATAGCCTTATATTATTTGTACGCAATCATTGATTACCTCCATTTACCACAAGATGAAAAGGGATGAATATTGAGCTTTCACATGGAAATTAATGTTGTCTTCAAGGAGGTCGATGCATATTGCAAATTATTATTCTTTATGTGAGCATTTGGAAAAGTATTTGACAGTAATGCTGTGGGACATAGATGAAGGAATGTGTATGCTAGTAAGAAAACTTCAAAGAAAAAGGAAATGGAAAGAAGCAAAATGACCAATCAAATCTCAATTGACACTCCAAAGAAAGGAACAACGGACATTAAGTTTTCGATAGACAAAATAAAGATTATTATTATTATTATTATTTGTTTTAAAAGAGGATGGACAAGCCTAAATATATTTTTAACTTCTCATCTCTCCAAAATCGAATCTAGACATTACGTATTGAAAGCACTTATTTTCGCCAATCCAATTATGCTTCTGGGGCCAGACAGAATAAAGAGTTCCATCCACTTTAAGAAGTAAAGTAAAATGTAATGCTATTCTAAAGAAAAAAAATTAAATTATGCACTGTGAATGATTTTGGAATTTTTAGTAGTTTACTCCACCTTTGATTCTACCTCATGCTTTCTTTCCCATTTCCATTAGTCGGTTGACAGAATTCGATGAGGCCTGCAGTGACTCATCATTTCTCTATCTTCTTTTAGCTTCTTGTTTTGCTTGATTGTTCCTCCAATTCTTTTGCAGATGCCTTTTAACTGTATCTCAATTCTTTCAGATGCTGCTGGTTCAGCAGTATCAGGTATCTTAGATCGCGTATTGAATCCACTCGAGAGGCAGATTGTTTACCTGGTACGATACAGCAGCAATATAAAAACTTTAAGGGAGAGAGCCAGAGAGTTGGAAGCTGTAAAAACAGATGTTTTGAGGTTGATGAATGATGCCATGGGTAAAGGAGAAGAGATCAAAGCTGAAGTGCAGAATTGGCATGTTCAAACCATTCAGCTTGAAATGGATGTGGAGTACCAGGAAGAAAAATTCCAGAAGAGCAATGGCTGTTGCCATACGTGCCATCTAGATTGGCGCACCCGCCATCAATTAAGTAGACTTGCAATAAAGAAGACTGATGAGATCAATGTGCACATAACTAAGAGAGATAACTTCGATGGCATTTCCTTTCCTGCACGCCCAGCAGACTTAAGGTCCATACCCACCCCAGATTTTGTTCTTCTGAAATCTGCAAAGAGGGTAATAGATTCTGTTATGGAGCTCCTGAAGGAAGCCATCAGCATAATTGGGGTACATGGCAGTGGAGGAATAGGTAAAACAACATTGATGAAACAAGTAATAAAACGAGTTGACAAAGAAATTCCTTTCGACAAAGTTATATTTGTAAGGGTTACTCAAACTCCTAGTGTGAGAAGAGTTCAGGATGAAATTGCCAGGTTTCTTGGAGTTGAATTGGAAGGAGATGTTGACATCTTGAGAGCAGCTACTTTGTCAGAGAGGTTGAAGCAGAGGAGGAGGGTGCTCATAATCTTGGACGATCTCTGGGAGAAATTGGATTTGGCAGCAGTAGGAATCCCTTATGGTGAAGAGCACAAGGGTTGTAAAATAATTGTAACAAGTCGATTCAAATGGGTATGCGATGAAATGGAATCAAGCAAATACGTACTGGTTGACGAACTCACTGATGAGGACAGGTTGATTCTATTCAAGATAAAAGCAGGACTTCCAGAGACTACTGCTTTTGATAGGGCAGCTGAGGAGGTTGTAAGACAATGTGGAAAAATACCCAATGCAATTGTGATCATTGGGACAGCTCTGCGGCACAAGCCTGTCAATGAGTGGAATGAAGCTATCCGGAGAAAGAAAGAATCCACCCCAATTACCGTGGAAGGAATTCCTGATGAAGTGGTTTTATGTGTAGCTCTTGGTTATGATCAATTAGAAACGGTAGACAAAGGTTGCTTACAATTCAGTTGCCTGTTTCCTCCATATTACAGTGTTGCCATGGAAGAGTTTGTCATTTATGGATTAGTGGATAGGCTTTTTCCTGATGCTGGCTCTTTGGGGGATGTTGGGAATAGAGTGCATCCGGTAGTATCAGAGCTCAAGTCTTCAAGCCTTTTGTTGGAGGGAGATAGAGAAGGCTGTTTTAGAATTCATGACGACACACGGAAAGTTGTAAAATTCATTGCATCCAGAGAAGGGGACCATTTTATTGCTGAAGCAGGTATGAAGATAGGCTGGCCAAAAGAAGACTTGCAAAAATGTGAGAAGTTGTCGTTGATGGACAGCAATGTTACCCAGCTACCAGATCGACCTGAATGCCCCCGGCTAACCACCTTATTCCTGCAAAATAATGCATTTGGAGAAATTCCAGCCTCTTTCTTTGATCATATGAGGGAAATCAAGAATTTAGATCTGAGCAGTACTAGCATCTCATCGCTTCCACTGTCACTTCAATGCTTGGAAAAACTGCGTTCCTTGCATTTGGAGAATACTCATTTGAATAATGCATCTTTGATCAGTGATTTTGGTGAATTAGAGGTTCTTATCCTTAAAGGCTCAAGAATTCAGCAGCTGCCGGACGGACTAGGTACAGTGACAAATCTGAAGCTTTTAAATTTGTCAAACAATCTGTTCCTCCAAGGGATTCCACCAAATGTGATATCAAAGCTATCTCAATTAGAGGAACTGTACATTGGGAATAGCTTTGGTGATTGGGAGGTTGAAGAAACAGCAAACAGACAGAGTGAGGTCGAAGAAACAGCAAATAGACAGAGTGAGGTCCAAGAAACAGCAAAACGCCAGAATGCTAGATTCTCTGAAGTGGCATCCTTGACCCGCTTGACTGTTCTTTACATCCATGTATCGAATACTAAAGTTTTATCTGTAGATTTTGATGGTCCTTGGACAAACCTTAAAAGGTTCCGCATTTGTGTCAATGATGATTACTGGGAGATAGCATCCAAAAGGAGTATGCACCTGAAGAATTTAACGAATTCTATTGCTGGCTGGGTGAAGCTCTTGCTTGAAAACACAGAATACCTAACTCTTACTCGTTCTGGGAATCTTAAAGATATAGGGGAAATAAACGTGCAAGGCCTCACGGGAATGATCTATATGCATCTCCGAGCCTGTAGCATGCAACGCATTTTCCATTCTAATTTTTATCCAAGTGTGCAGATACTGGAAGAGCTACATGTCGAGTACTGTTACTCACTGAAAGAAGTATTTTGCATGGAAGATATTGATGGTGAACAATCTGGGCTCAGAAGATTGAGGGAACTTGTATTGGTAGGTCTACCTAAACTTCTTGCTATATGGAAGGGGAACCATTCAGCTGCAGACCTTAAGAACCTCAAATTGATGAAAGTGAAGGATTGTGGGAAACTGAGATACCTCCTCTCCAAGATTTTGGCCGAGAAACTTCAAAACTTGGAGGATCTTTCCATCCTGAAGTGTGACCTCACTGAAGAAATTATTTCGATTAATGAAGCAGAGGTGGAACAAGAAGCTGCACAGGAAAGAAATATATCCAAAGCGCCACAACCTAGGTTCTTTAAGAACCTGAAAAAACTTATGATCGGTAGATGCAACAAAATGAAGAGAGTGTTTTCACTGACAATTGCCCACAATCTAATCAAGCTTGAAGAACTGACAGTGGTTAGTTGCAATCACATGAAGGGAATCATTACTGTATCTGATGAAGAAAAAGCTGTTGAAGACACAAACATTCTTTCTAAGCTGAAGATCCTAGCATTGGAAGATCTCCCAGAACTTGATAGCATCTACAACGGCGAAAAAGCAACTTTGAAGTGGTCTTCCCTGGAAGAATTGCAAGTTTGGGACTGTCCAAAACTCATGAAACTGCCTCTGGCTTCACGTAGTGCGCCAAAGCTGGAAACATTGAAAGCACAGTCAGCATGGTTTGAAAAGTTAGAGTGGAGTGAAGATTACTCGAAACAGCGTCTGAAGCCCCTCCTCAATGAAAGGTAAGCATTAAAAAGCCGGCAAGAATGTGAAACGTCCAATCATTCATATACATATGGTTAATTCAAAGATGTTTTTCACATATGATATTTTACCTTTTTAACCATGCAGGTTCAAAGATGAAGATCAGAAACTATAAAAAAAAAAAAAAAAAAGAAGCAAGAATGGACATGCCATTATTCAACAAGGACTACTGAACATATCTTCTTTGTCAATCTGAATTTGTAAGTGTGTGTTTTCGAATAATTTCTGTAGCATTGCTACTGATTACTGAACTAAGCATCTATATATTTGTATTGTGTTTGAATCCTTGTGATGTGTTACATTAAAACATTGTGATCATGATATTGTGATTTCTATTTGACTTTATAATATAATAAAAGATTGCAGTTGTCCTCACAATCACATTGCAGGTCAGTAACAAATAATCAATCAAGTTATTTGTGAACAAATACAGAGGCTAATGAGATAAAAACTGATTCATAAATATAGTCAAAGACAGTAAAAGTACCTTTTCTCGTTGTGAAACGACTTGGTGAGACCACTTATGACCAATTTCGTCGAAGAAGCTTGGCTTCACCTTTTACTTAGTTCTTCTTGTCTCAAGCTTGGCTTCACCTGTTTGAAGATTGAAAGACGGTGAGTGAGAATCGTGACATAAAAAGAAGCACGGAAATTCTCATTTCTGACGAAAATTTTAAAATAGTTTATTTTTTCACATCAAATTTTAAATATCTTCGTTTTTCATTTTTATGAAAGGGAAATTAACAAAATTAGTTAATTTTTTTTTTTTTTTATATGTTTACGCTTTTATCAAAATGTCAAACTTCACAGAAGTAAATTTTGAAGATTCTTCTTTGAAATCTACTCCGTTGAACTCTTTAGTTTTTTTTTTTTTTTTTTTTTTTTTTTTTTTTTTTTTTTTTTTTTTTTTTGAATTTTCTCCGAAATCAATTCTTCGGATCTCGAAATTTTTTTAAAATTTTTAAATTAATTAATTTATTTATTTGTTTGTTTGTTTATTTTTTTACAATATAATATATGATTTGTAATTATTTTAACTTTTTGGGACTTATTTATAAAAATCACATCTATAAATAAAATAAAAACGGTTAACTATACATCAAAATGAAAATAATATATAAAACTACAAATCATCAAAATTAATATCAGACAGTACCTCATCAGACTCAGGATCTCTCTTAGCTAACATCTTCCTCAAAAGCTCTAACGTTTCCTATAGTGTACGCTCTATTCCCTTATGTCATCCTCCAATCCTTTTGTCGATTCTCCATCCTCTGCATGCGACCATCCATAATCTTTTTTTCGATCCTCGATCCTCATTTGAGCCTCCTCTATCGAAATGATGCAATCACGTAACAAAGTGACTATGTGATCTCCAATAGCTACAGGATGAGAATAGTGAGATGAACCAACGCCATTTGAGCCTACTAAAGGGTGGGGGGGGGGGGGGGGGGTTCAACTTGTGACGGCTGATTCTGCGTAGCACGACAACCTATCAATAGAGAAATAAAATAATTAAATGAATGAATCACATTGTCGCACGAATACATAGGTTATTTTGTTATATTTGTCATGAAAACATCATCTCCATCTGCGCAACAGAGGTTCATCCGTCGCATGAATCTCTAGTAATGATCGTCGTATGTTTAAATGAGGTCACCTCGTCATCCATATTAAGCTCGAAATGCTACAAGAGCTGGGTGATGATCATGCCATGAGGAATACCTGTCTTATTATGGACATGAATCTGAAACCAATGCTCTATAATAAGAGTTCCTATACACATCCTATAGCCCTGCAGAAACAAGCAATAACATGATTTGTCTTAGTTGAATGATTATAAATAACTTATTACATATATCTATTTGTGTAATTTCATTAAACAAAAACACTTTTAATATTATATAATCAAACAATCTAATGATTTAAAAGAGCTTTTTTAATTGACAACTAAACACCCAATAATTTTTTTTAATCAAAAGTTCTATTTCTAAAAGCTTATGAATAGAAGCTATACTTTCAAAAGCTTTATTTAAGAAACCGTACCAAAAATAAGTAAATGTTGTACATGAATAAAACACTTTGGAAAAAGAGACTAACTATTAAATTTCGATCGATATATACTTTCATCAATATCAATATTCCTTGATCACAAAATTCCTGTTTTTATTTTTTTTTATTTTTCTTCCAAAGCATTTTATATCATTTAAGCTCTTGCATCTAAATCAAATTAATTATATATTATTTATGAATGGTTGTTATATTGTAGTTCAGACTCAACACACACGAATAGAGAGAAAATTATGTTATTAGTAGGATATTTAAAAAATAAAAATAAAAAATCTCATATCACTCGCGATTTGATTTCTCTCCTTAAAAGGTTGAGGTCTAATGTATGCAATATGTTTTTGTTAATCTCTAGATTGAATAAACAATTACACATTGAACTTAGTGTTGAATTGAAGACAGCAGTGAAGCCACCTGCATGCATGCAGCACCGAAAATTTGATAGGACTTCACTGCCAACTTTCAAACTTATAGTTGGCATGCAAATTTGCCAAAACCGTGTGACTGTACACTCGGTTTTGAGCACTATAAATTTGAGCATTCAGGACCATTGTTAATCATCCCAAAACAGAGAGAATAGAGAATAAAGAGGGTTGAGAGGTTTTTTGTTAAGTTTTTGTATAAAGCTTTGTAATTCTTTTGTGGTGTAATAAAAGAAGAGTTTTCCTCTCACATCTCCTCTATTGTGTGTGTTTTTCTCACAACAAGTGGTATCAGAGATAAGGTTACTCGGAGGGCTCCCGAAACTCGGTAACAGAGATTCGGTTCGGAAAGTCGGTTCCGACGAAAGTTATCGAAAATCGATTTTGAGCATACCATCAGACTTTTCACGGCGAGACGAGCACGGTGATATTTTCCGGTGATCGAACGGAGGCCTGAGGACGATGCACGCGCCAGCCAGAGAGCAGCCCACGCGCTCCATTCTCCTACACGCGCATACCGAGGTTGAAGACGACGCCACATCAGCAGTCCAGTCAGCGCCACGTGTCGCCCAGTCAGCGACACGTCAGCAGGTCGCGCACAGTCAGCAACCTAGTCAGCAGTCGACGTCAGCAGACCAGTCAGCAGACACGTGGCATCCAATCAGCAGCCACGTAAATTTCAGATAGGTCCCTGTACTTTCTGGAAATAACAATAAGCCCTTATACTTTCAGAAATTTTCAATTTAGTCCCTCAACTTTTTGAAAATTGGAATTTAGTCCTTGAACTTTTCTATAATTTCACTTTGGCCCCTGTACTTTCGGAAATTGCACTTTGACCCTTGTGATTTCTGAAATTTGCAAATTGGTCCATGTGTCGGATTTTGACAAACAAAGTGTCATTTCCACCATTTTTGACCATTCCGGACGCAACGGTGAGGTCCGTTTTCTGAAATTCTGCTTAGAATTTTTATGATGGATCGGAGCAACGGAAAAAAGGTTTTGTTAACCAGTACAAACTATTCACAAACTATTTCACATGGAGAGGAAGGATGAAAGACCTTCTGTATGTGAAAGACTATGATGGATCGGTGTTTTTGGAGCAGAAACCAGGAGGAATGACCGATGAGAAGTGGGCTAATCTTCACCAGAAAACATGCAGTACTATTCGTCAGTGGATCGACGATAGTATCGTGAACCATGTCAGTGAAGAAACAAATGCACGTGTCTTATGGAGAAAGTTGGAGGAGCTTTTCCGAGCAAAGACTGGCAACAACAAGCTGTACTACATCAAGAAGATGATGAGGTTGAAATACTAGGAAGGTACAGCTGTGGTGGACCACATCAACGATTTCCTCGGCACCATGAAAGAACTGTCTGGATTGGGTATAGACTTCGGTGATGAGGTAAATGGCTTAATTCTCCTTAATACGTTACCAGAATCATGGGAAACGTTCAGATCTACGGTGATAAATTCAACCGCAGATGGGAAAGTCACTATGGAGATGGCAAAGACCAGGATCTTTGAGGAAGAAAAGAGGACGAGAATGCAGGAGTCAGCATCAGCCTAAACCTCAGAAGCTCTAGTGACAGAGAAGAACAACCGAAGGGGGAGGAGTAAAAGCCGAGGCCCAGGTAGACCAGAGAAGAACCGAGGTAAATCAAGAACTAGGGAAATTGAATGTTTCCACTGTAAAAAGAAAGGCCATATGAATAGGGACTGTTACAAACTGAAGAACGAGCAGTTCAGAAGAGATGATGACTCTAATCAAGAAAGAGTTGCTACTACCACCGATAATACCTCCAAACAGTTCTTCATTATATATGAAGAAAATATTGTGAATCTTGCCAGCCACGAGACCAGTTGGGTGATAGATAGTGGCGCATCCATACACGCCACATCCCGTAGAGACTTTTTTTCATCTTACACACCATGAGACTATGGTGCTGTAAGGATGGGGAATGACGGACAGTCCAAAGCCGTCGGTATTGGAGACATCTGCCTTGAAACAGACAACGAGACAAGGCTAGTGTTGAAGGGAGTCAAGTACATCCCAGACATCCGGTTAAACCTGATCTCAACAGGCAAGCTGGATGATGAAGGTTTCCACAACACCTTTAGTGACAGATGCTGGAAGCTCACTAAATGATCAATGGTGGTGGCACGAGGTAAGAAAGACTCAACTCTGTATTTGATGCATGCTAAGATTTCCAATAGTAGCATAAATACAGTCAACAGCAATGAGGCAGTCGAGTTATGGCATAAAAAGCTCGTCACATGAGTCAAACGGGGATGTAGATACTACGCAGGCAGAATTTTCTTCCGGAATTGAAGAACTCACACTTACGAAAGTGTGAACACTGCATGGCTGGAAAGCAGAATAGGGTATCCTTCCAGAGCTCCCCGCCTCAACGAAAACCGGAGGTACTTGACCTCATACATTCAGATGTATGTGGTCCGATGCAGACAATAACACTTGTTGGGTCACTGTATTTTGTGACATTCATTGATGATCATTCAAGGAAGACATGAGCATATACCTGAAGAAGAAAAGATCAAGTGCTGTGAGTGTTCAAAGAGTTTCACGCCCTGGTGGAGAGAGAAACCGACAAGAAACTCAAATGCACAGAACATACAACGGTGGAGAATACAGAGGTCTGTTTGATCAATACTGCAAGACGCAAGGAATCAGACATCAAACGACACCTCCGAAGACACCTCAGCTGAATGGCCTAGCTGAGAGGATGAACAGAACCTTGTGCGAAATGGTCAGAAGCTTGCTGTCACAAGCCAAGCTACCGAAGACATTTTGGGGGGAGGCACTCAACACAGCAGTACGTGTTTTGAACATGTCCCCAGCGGTTGCACTGAAAGGTAATGTTCCTAACCAAGCCTGGACAGGTAAAGAAGTGTCTTATGAACACTTGCATGTCTTTGGGTGCAAAATTTTGTACACATCCCAAAGGACGAGAGATCCAAACTTGATGCAAAGACGCGACAGTGTGTCTTTATTGGCTATGGTCAGGATGATTTCGGCTACAAACTGTATGATCATTTTGAAAAGAATATTGTCAGAAGCCGAGATGTTGTCTTCGTCGAAGACCAGACCATAGAAGATATCAGAAAGGAGATGAAGACAATGATCAAGCAATACAGAAATGTGAATCCAGAACCTCATACACCGGTGCCAGTACAAGTTGAAAATGAGGTTCCTAGACATGAGGGTACGTGTGATGAAGCTCCCAGAGATAATGATCATGATCAACCACCAGTACCAGAAGCTACACCAACAGTTCCACAGAGAAGGTCTGACAGAGAGAGGCGACCTTCAACCAAATACTCTGCATATGAGTATGTGCTGCTTAACGACGGAGGAGAACTTGAGAGCTACCAGGAGGCTATGAAAACAGAAGACAGAGAAAAGTGGGAGGAAGCCATGCAAGATGAGATGAAATCTTTGCATGACAATCACACTTTTGAGTTGGTGAAATTGCCAAGAGGCAAACGGGCTTTGAAGAACAAATGGGTGTACAGGGTGAAGCAACATGAGCACACTTCACAACCCCGGTATAAAGCCAGATTAGTCGTCAAGGGATTCAAATAGAGGAAAGGCATTGACTTTGATGAAATCTTCTCTCCAGTTGTGAAGATGTCATCCATCAGAGTGGTACTCAGCTTAGCAGCAAGCCTCGACCTGGAAGTTGAGCAGATGGATGTCAAGACCGCATTTCTTCACGGAGATCTGGAAGAAGAAATTTACATGGAGCAACCAGAAGGCTTAGAGTCAGCGGGAAAGAGGACTATGTGTGCAGACTCAGGAAAAGCCTCTACGGTTTGAAACAGGCACCGATACAATGATACTTGAAGTTTGAGTCAGTTATGGGGGAGCAGGGATACAAGAAGACCACTTCAGACCATTGTGTTTTCGTTCAGAAGTTTTCTGACGATAACTTTATCATCTTACTGCTATATGTAGATGATATGTTGATAGTTGGCCAGAATCAATCGATGATTGATAATTTAAAGCAGTAACTGAGTAAGTCTTTTGAGATGAAAGACTTGGGGCCAGCTAAACAGATTCTTGGCATCAGGATCGGCCGTGATCGGAAAGCCAGGAGGTTATACTTGTCACATGAGGAGTACATCGAGAAGGTAGTTCATAGATTCCAGATGGACAAGGCTAAATCGGTTAGCACTCCTCTTGCTACCCACTTTAGATTGAGTACATAACAGAGTCCCTCTACTGAGACAGAGAATGAGGAAATGAAACAGGTTCCATACACCTCAGCTGTGGGAAGTCTTATGTATGCCATGGTGTGCACGAGGCCAGACTTAGCACACGCAGTTGGATTGGTCAGCCGGTTTATGTCAAACCCAGGACGGGAACACTGGAATGCTATCAAATGGATATGCGGTATCTTCGAGGCACATCCAATATGATATTATATTTTGGAAGCGACAAGCCAGTGTTGATGGGCTACACTGATTCAGATATGACATGAGATGTGGATACCCAAAAGTCTACTTCAGGGTATCTGATTACTCTCTCAGGAGGAGCTGTGGCATGGCAGTATAGGTTGCAGAGATGTGTTGCACTTTCTACAACAGAGGCAGAATTCATTGCAGTTACAGAAGCTTGCAAGGAATTGTTGTGGATGAAGACATTCGTTCAGGAATTGGGTTTCAAGCAGGAGAAGTAAATTTTGTACTGCGATAGCCTGAGTGCTATCTATCTCGGTAAAAATTCCACTTTTCATTCGAGGTCAAAACATATCGATGTGAGGTATCACTGGATACGGGACGTCCTGAGCTCAAGGCTGTTAGAACTCAGGAAAATTCACACCGACGACAACGGTGCCGATATGTTCAAGAAAGTTTTACCGAAGGAGAAGCTTGAAATATGTCGTGCTATAGCCGGGATGACAAAACTCTCCACATAGTCAGAGTGGGGAGAGACAGAGAACTACGATTGGCTTGATCTCAACTCAGGGTACGTAGGCAGTCATACAGATGCAGCCAGGGGAGGATCCTTTGGAGGATTCGGTTTGGATGTTTGATGGTCGGCTAAGATTTTGGGGAAATCTTCACCGAGGGGGAGATTTGTTGAATTGAAGACAGCAGTGAAGCCAGCTACATGTATGCAAGCACCGAAAGTTTGATAGGACTTCACTGCCAACTTTCAAACTTATAGTTGGCATGCAAATTTTCCAAACCGTGTGGCACTGTTCATACGATTTTGAGCACTATAAATTTGAGCATCCAGGACCATTGTTAATCATCCTAAAAACAGAGAGAATAGAGAGAAAAAGGGTTGAGAGGTTTTTGTGTTAAGTTTTTGTATAAAGCTTTGTAATTCTTTGTGGTGTAATAAAAGAAGAGTTTTCTCTCACATCTCCTCTTGTGTGGTGTTTCACAACACTTAGTGAATAAATAATAAAGGATTAGGTTTAATGTATGTAAATGCGGGTTCTTAAAAAAATAATTTATTAAGAACACAAAAAAAAATATTAAATTAGATTTGAGTTGACTATTTTATATGATTGGATTTGGTATGTACTAGCTAGATTTTTTAAAAATGTAAGTTTTATTTATATGTTGACTTACATTCAAATGAGCAATATTTAAACAAAGAGATAGGTAATCAGTAATATCTTATAATTCCTCGAGTCTCATGCCTTTTTTAGAGGTTTTACAACATAGAAAAACACACTGCAAGCAAAAATAAGGTTTTGATAGATGACGAATAACTGTTGGAATGTTATACAAATTAACTCGCGCGTTGCGCGAATAGGCTAGACTAGTCACACTGATGTAGTATAGGTGGTGACTTGGGGTTGGTGCTCAGAGCGCCAATCCGGGCCGTATTTATGTCTGATTCATGAATACGAACATCCCCTTATTCCATAATATTACTTATTTATGGTTGCACCTCTTGTTCTTATATACGTATTCGATCTGATTACGATTAGATTGAAACTAAATGTGGTTTAGTGATATGTATATATTAGACAAAGGCCCGATAATATATAATGCAGTACACAGTTACAAAGTTAGTTTGTAATTGACATTGGGAAGTGTCACTGCTATATATATATTATCAAACATAGTTCCTGGTCAAGATTTGCTAACACGGGTCGGTTAGTCAAATCCGTTGAGACCAGTACATGTCGTATATCGAGACTTGGTCCGATGGTTTATCCCAATGAACCATGAGTCTATGGAGACTCGTATAGACGTGTAGGTGTTTATAGTGGATAAACACTGAACGGCTCACCGAAGATTCTTAATGGATGGTACGCCAACGTCAATAAGAATCTTCTCGGGTTGAGTAGCATAGTGGTCCTTCGACTTGAGACACCACTGTGGATGTATGAGACATCCTCCACACTTAGATGGCAGTCACGTCACCGATCTATTTAGATCAGACCTCCGCCTGTTCGTTGGGTGTGGATCGATCCTCAGGATATCCTGTGTGTGTCAAGATAGGATCCGTCAGTTCTGTGTACAGAGCATAGGTAGTCCATATATTATTAGCAGTCTGTTAAATCTGTGGCCACAGTATACATCGGAAGTAAGTTCCGAGTGTTATTTAGAGATTGCTAATAGATACGTCGACGAGATAATACCTATAGAGATTTGACGTTTACATCTATATCTCTGGGATTATCTGGATACCTGTGACGGAGGGATTATACGTATGCAATGACCTCGACCTGTATGATTCAGCTAGTTTATCCGTGATCGTCATAATCTACGGGTGGATAGATTATGGACATGAAATTGGATTTCGTGACGGATATACCTGAATCTAGAGAGTCTCAATAATGAAACATACTCGTAGAGCACTAGAGCAACATTTATGAATAATGATGATTATTTATAAATCGTTTAATCGTTAAACGAAAAATACATGCGAACGGGCCGAACCGTCATTTCCTAATTAATGTGTATTTGTATTTAATATATGATATTATTAAATACACATTAATAAATAGTCAAATAAAGGTATTTGACATATATCATCAATATATGTATTTGAGATATTTAAAGTAAATATAATACATATATTTGATATATTTGTATTTAATTAATTATTTAATTATTTAATTGTTAAATGATTAATATAATTAAAATATAAATATCTCACCAAATGATAAAGTTAGGAAATGATTATAAGTGTAAATGTTTGACTTTACATTAAAGGAAAAGGTTGTCAAATTGATTTGACTTCTTGGATATTTGTTTTAATTGTTAAAATTGAAATATCTTTTTTCCTTTATTTTGTATCAAATTCGGCCAAGACCCAATATAAAATATAATTGTATATTTTTGAGTTGCATTTGTTGACTTACTTTATTTATGAATTGTTTGATGATTTTAAAGTTGCAAGTTGACAAAGTTGTATAAATGAAACAAAAAATATAAATCTAGATATTATTTCTTAGCCAAATTCGGCCAAGGCTTGCATTTGGGCAAGTATATATTGTTTCATTTATTTAGGGTTTATTAACCTTTCACTTTATCAAAACTCCATTAAAACAAGGCAAAGAAGGTAGAGAGAAAAGAAAAGAAAAAAACAAGGAAAAGCTTGGAATTTAGTAAGTATTTCCAACCTTCCATTAGAGAGTAATTTGTTCCTCTTGTTGTGGCAACATCTTGTGATGTTCTTGAGTTTTTCTATTCTTTATTCTTTGTTTTTTGATGGATAAATTTGATGAAGGTGTTTGCATGTATGATGTTGGAAGTTTATTACTAGTGTAGTAATAAGCATTCTTTTAAGGTTTTAGAACCTTGTTGCATTCTAGAGTTATTGACCCACTCTTAAATGACCTAGAATTGTTCTATGAGTTGTTTCATTGTGTTGAGACTTTGATTGGATGGAAGAAACATGATTGAAGTAATTGATTTAACCAATTTGGTCTAATTTGTCCAATTTGAAGAAATTGAAAAATTAGGGTTCATGACCAATTCCAAATTTGGGGGTTTCATATATGTTGTGTATTTGGATGTGTATATGATGCATATAAAGTTTCATGTTCATTGGATTACATCTTGATGTGTTTTGATGCATGAAATGACAAAGTGCACAAAATGGCACATTGGGGTGCATTCGGCCAATGAGTCAAAATGGGATTTTTGGTTGTTTTGGTGTTTTGATGTTTTGAACATGCTAAGTTCATCTTAGAAATGATTTAGAATCATTCAAAATTGATTAGATCAATTTCGGACTAAAATGGACAAAATACCATATAAGGGTAATTTGGTAAATTCACTTGAATATGATTCATTTGAAATTTATTTCATAATTTGATTATTGGGCAATTAAATAAATATGTTTATTTAATTAATCCGAGAAAAAGTTTTGAAATCGGAAGATACGATTTTCCGCCGCTTCCGCTGCGTTACCGGATTTAGCCCCTAAAACCCCTACAAAATGGTATCAGAGCGAGTCTGATTCTAGGCCTCCATAAATGATTAGCTTGTTTTATTCAATGTTTAATCATGTTTTCTTGACTTTATACATGCATGTTATAATCTAATTTGATTAGATTTAGGGTGTATGACACTTAATGGAATATCCCCGCTTAATAAGGTTTTAAAGTAACTAGTATTTGGAATACTTGTTTCTTGGTCCGTCTTGTCAATACGGTTTATAAATATCTTTTCGTTGACTACATCCGAGACCGTGCCTCTGCTGTGAGGATGTAGCTGATAGAAATTTATTTATGCCGAATGTATATTAGATACTAGATAAATTCAAGCGAAAGCGGAATCCTGAACGTGCCCTAGCTGTCAGGGTTACGCAAGTAACTTGAGTTTATCATTGACAAGTTTAACCTTGGTACGTCTCCTTGTGGGCCTGCCTTCGCAGCGACAACGAGAAACGGCCAGGACCGGAACCTCGGAGTCACTAGTGAGTGATTGACAATTAGTTGTCTACCTGTGAATATACGTAGGCGAGACCGTGCCTCTGCTGTGAGTCGAAATATATTCATGGGGTCCTCTTCCCATTATGGAATTCGATTTATTATTGAATTCTCGTCTTTCCGTTGGGGATTACGGCATTACGTAAAATAGTGGGAGGCACTGCTAAGTTTAATATTCCATAATTAGGCTTAGGTAGTGTATGTTATTATGGAAATTGCCGCTTGTTTGTTTCCTTATTCTATTGTTTATATAGAATTAAACTTTTATTTACTGCACACATATTTTGATATGTTATCTGACTAGACTCTTGGTTGCAGTTATTCTAGAATAGGTTCTAGATACTAATAGACTAGGATATTATTAGATTAGTCTAAACCATCGGGAACTGTTGTTCCGATTTTCTTCAAAAATAAAGATGGTTAATGACTTAGTTTCTAAGTCATGATAGATAATCTAGATAGATATCCCCTTTAGGATATAATACTTTAGAGACAATAGTTTCTTATGCAGTAAGAATTGACTTGAATTAGTTCATGTCTCGAGATTCTTGACTGGCATTTAGAAAGCCCTATTAGGTATTTGTTTATCTAGTAATGACGTTTCTAAGCTTTAATTACCTTTAGAGGTAATGTGTCTGACACAATTTGCTAATCAGTTATTTACAATTGTTGTGAATAGTTGAATGCAAATAGTAAAGCTAAAGAAAGGAGATGCGTATATTTGTGTATAGAAAATATCGATTTTCACAATACTACAACTATAGGTATTGGATACCAGATCTCCCGTCTAGTTATTTGAAATATTGGTTAACGATTGTTTTGATATTTGATATCGGAACTTGCGACTATTGGATAGTCACTTGTTCTTTATAAACAATTGTTACATATTTTATAATAACTAGTAGTGTCATTGACGTAGAGATAAACATTAAGAAAAATTATTCGGTAAAGTAAATAATTTAGAACGGTGCTTTATGAGTTTAATCACTTAAGCATTGGATGCTTATTCCGTATGGTAAAGGATGGTTTGATACTAGATCACACCACACATCCTTATCCATTTAATGAATATTGTATTCAGGAAAGTGATTAAGATCTCGTTTAACCAATGATTGTCATTGGACCACCAGATTTATTTAACTGATACATTGGATGTATGTAGTTTAATAAATAATAATTGCTTAAGGTAGTTTTCTTACTTCGTAACTTAGTTGATGAATTGTCATAACTTAGTTACGTGTTTCTGAAGGAACACATATTGAAAGTCTTGAAAGTATCAAGTACTTTCAATCCGTTCTGATGAAACGTAGATTGAACATTTTTGACTTGTTCAAATATATTCAATCTAAAGGTTTTAGAGAATTCTATCCTCAAAATTCATAACATGTCTTTGAACTGTTCAAAGATCTTTGATACGATCAAACGTATGAATTTAAAGCAATTAGTTCTAAGGTTATTTAGTGAATATGATTCATATTCAATATTGTTCTTCCACGATTCCATCTTGATGGAATTGAGTAGTGGGAGCAATCGAATCTTATATGATTTGATTCGTCTGATATTGAAAGTTACCGAATTAGTTTCAATACTCTTGGGGTTATACTCCAGTAACACTAATTCATCTCTTTAATTAATGTTCCATTATTTTCTACAGTTGCATATATGATATGTATAGGTAGAAAATTTGAATCTTGAAAAGTTTGAGATTTCAATCTTTCTTTTATATAATAGTTATATAATGGAAATTACTTACACCTCGGAGGTATAAGTAAAAGTTTATCGTTTATTCTGTTTAATAGAATATTGTATTCTATTTAATAGAATATCTTTCCTACGATTCTAAGTAATAAAATCGTTTTATTACTTGGTGTGTAACATCAGATGTTAACTATTGTAGAAAAGACTTGACTTATTGAAGTCAAATGTGAGAATGATAAATTATAAATGGAACTACGTAATTAATAAGATGAAACAACCCTTATACATCTTCCGTACAAGTCCAATAGGATAACAGAATCATTCACGAGTATTTGATACTTAATGGTTCCGTTGTTTTCTTACTGAAGAAAAATTATCCTATAACTTATAATGGAAGCGATATTTGATATCGATTCTGGAAGTTCACCATTGAACCATAGATCTAAGATTGTTCATAGCTTACTACGATCAAGTTTTGAACTTGATTAAGCTTTCATTATGAATTAGTTCATGATATGTGCTAATTGTTTGCGCAGCGAAAGCATTGTGAGCTTATTAAAGGTTTGACCTTTACAGTATGACAGTGAGAAAAGTTATACTCAGCAATCTATTGTAGATTCTGAGAAAACTTATCTCTAGTCACACTAAATGAACAATTAAAGATATATTGGTTAATGTTGATAATAAACTGTATATTTTAGCTAAAGAATGCAAAGTGGCGTTTTTGGATGACTTATTCAGATAAGAGATCAGTTGTGATTTCCTTTTGAAGAGTTCATTCTGGAATGGCCCTAGAGTTTGTGTTCTGCTGAGATCGCAGTTTAGTGTGCTAGCTTATAGAGCCTATTGTAGACTCGGATAAGTCTTCCAGAAATATGTGTTCTCTATTTTTGATATCGTCAGATTGTCTGATCTTGTCAAAGTATATAGAATACATATGTGATTAGAAGGGTTAGTGGGAGCGTACATATTACTTTCTAGTGTTATATATCTTAACGACATTGTCATTATTATAGTAATAATGAGATGTTTTGAGGTAAAAGATTTACCTAAGTCTTCTTTACTCCGTGAAAAAGTGGGAGTAGTCTCTTTTATATACGATATAAAGTTTTATATAAGATATAAAACCAAGAGACTTGTGAGATACTACTCTATTAGTCGTACATTAGATATGATCTAATGAAAGACATAACAAGGCTATCTGTATGACAGTTAGTATAACTGTTCGACAGTTATTGTGTGTCTTATATATAGTATTCATCTTTCGTAAAGGATGATTCCTTTTTCGAAAGAGATATTGATTAGAATGTCTAAACAATATTATGTATCATTTGATGATGACATAATGAATACTTTATTATGTGCGATTATCGATGTCGATTTAATCGTAATTGTTACGAGTTATTTTGACATCCTATAGACCATATGATGGATCTTGAAACACGTTCTTTGTGATCTTTGAGATATTAAGAACGAGTTTCTAATTCATGGAGAATATAGTCTGCAACCATTAGGGTCATATTAGTTTTGAGACTAATTATGACGTTAGACAGTCTACGTCATAAAGAGTCACAAAAGATGCAGTGGGAGTGTCACGAAGGATTCTACTATTTAGTGGAATCAAATGCAACTTTTGAAGTATTGACTTATGAAGTTGCATAGTGACCTTTTAAATTAGAAGTTTTGAATTGTTATTGTGCTTGCGGTTGTCTTCATAGTATTTTGGATTTGATCCTTAAATACTTGGACAACTCAGTAGCTGTAGCACAATACTGTGTAGCATCAGAGTCATATTAATGTATAATCTAGATTCTACAAAATATGAATGATGCTGACTATGGGAAACGATGGAGTTTGTTTGACAAACTCAATATGTCATAGCGGACTTGTTTTGTGCCTACCTCTTAAGTACTGGGTGAGCTTTTGAGGGCCATGTGCATACGATGCACATTGAGACGTGTATATGATACCGTGGATTGGCACTAGAGCAAGTGGGAGAAATTGTTGGGGTTGGTGCTCAGAGCGCCAATCCGACCGTATTTATGTCTGATTCATGAATACGAACATCCCCTTATTCCATAATATTACTTATTTATGGTTGCACCTCTTGTTCTTATATACGTATTCGATCTGATTACGATTAGATTGAAACTAAAATGGTTTAGTGATATGTATATATTAGACAAAGGCCCGATAATATATAATGCAGTACACAGTTACAAAGTTAGTTTGTAATTGACATTGGGAAGTGTCACTGCTATATGATATTATCAAACATAGTTCCTGGTCAAGATTTGCTAACACGGGTCGGTTAGTCAAATCCGTTGAGACCAGTACATGTCGTATATCGAGACTTGGTCCGATGGTTTATCCCAATGAACCATGAGTCTAGGGAGACTCGTATAGACGTGTAGGTGTTTATAGTGGATAAACACTGAACGGCTCACCGAAGATTCTTAATGGATGGTACGCCAACGTCAATAAGAATCTTCTCGGGTTGAGTAGCATAGTGGTCCTTCGACTTGAGACACCACTGTGGATGTATGAGACATCCTCCACACTTAGATGGCAGTCACGTCACCGATCTATTTAGATCAGACCTCCGCCTGTTCGTTGGGTGTGGATCGATCCTCAGGATATCCTGTGTGTGTCAAGATAGGATCCGTCAGTTCTGTGTACAGAGCATAGGTAGTCCATATATTATTAGCAGTCTGTTAAATCTGTGGCCACAGTATACATCGGAAGTAAGTTCCGAGTGTTATTTAGAGATTGCTAATAGATACGTCGACGAGATAATACCTATAGAGATTTGACGTTTACATCTATATCTCTGGGATTATCTGGATACCTGTGACGGAGGGATTATACGTATGCAATGACCTCGACCTGTATGATTCAGCTAGTTTATCCGTGATCGTCATAATCTACGGGTGGATAGATTATGGACATGAAATTGGATTTCGTGACGGATATACCTGAATCTAGAGAGTCTCAATAATGAAACATACTCGTAGAGCACTAGAGCAACATTTATGAATAATGATGATTATTTATAAATCGTTTAATCGTTAAACGAAAAATACATGCGAACGGGCCGAACCGTCATTTCCTAATTAATGTGTATTTGTATTTAATATATGATATTATTAAATACACATTAATAAATAGTCAAATAAAGGTATTTGACATATATCATCAATATATGTATTTGAGATATTTAAAGTAAATATAATACATATATTTGATATATTTGTATTTAATTAATTATTTAATTATTTAATTGTTAAATGATTAATATAATTAAAATATAAATATCTCACCAAATGATAAAGTTAGGAAATGATTATAAGTGTAAATGTTTGACTTTACATTAAAGGAAAAGGTTGTCAAATTGAATTTGACTTCCTTGGATATTATTTTAATTGTTAAAATTGAAATATCTTTTTTCCTTTATTTTGTATCAAATTCGGCCAAGACCCTAATATAAATATAATGTTATATTTTTGAGTTGCATTTGTTGACTTACTTTATTTATTGAATGTTGATGATTAAAGTTGCAAGTTGACAAGTTGTTATTAAATGAAACAAAAAATATAATATCTAGATATTATTTCTTAGCCAAATTCGGCCAAGGCTGCATTTTTGGGCAAGTATATATTGTTTCATTTATTTAGGGTTTCATAACCATTTCACTTTATCAAAACTCCATTAAACAAGCAAAGAAGGTAGAGAGAAAAGAAAAGAAAAACAAGGAAAAGCTTGGAATTAGTAAGTATTTCCAACCTTCCATTAGAGAGTAATTTGTTCCTCTTGTTGTGGGCAACATCTTGTGATGTTTGAGTTTTTTATTCTTTATTCTTTGTACTTTTGATGGATAAAATTTTGATGAAGGTGATTTGCATGTATGATGTTGGAAGTTTATTACTAGTGTAGTAATAAGCATTCTTTTAAGGTTTTAGAACCTTGTTGCCATTCTAGAGTTATGACCCACTCTTAATGACCTAGAATGTTCTATAGTTGTTTCATTGTGTTGAGACTTTGATTGGATGGAAGAAACATGATTGAAGTATTGATTTAACCAATTTGGTCTAATTTGTCCAATTTGAAGAAATTGAAAAATTAGGGTTCATGACCAATTCCAAATTTGGGGTTTTCATATATGTTGTGTATTTGGATGTGTATATGATGCATATAAAGTTTCATGTTCATTGGATTACATCTTGATGTGTTTTGATGCATGAAATGACAAAGTGCACAAATGGGACCTTGTGGTGCATTCGGCCTTATGAGTCAAAATGGGGATTTTTGGTTGTTTTGGTGTTTTGATGTTTTGAACATGCTAAGTTCATCTTAGAAATGATTTAGAATCATTCAAAATTGATTGGATCAATTTCGGACTAAAATGGACAAAATACCATATAAGGGTAATTTGGTAATTTCACTTGAATATGATTCATTTGAAATTTGTTTCATAATTTGATTATTGGGCAATTAAATAAATATGTTTATTTAATTAATCCAGAAAAAGTTTTGAAATCGGAAGATAGGATTTTCCGCCGCTTCCGCTGCGTTACCGGATTTAGCCCCTAAAACCCCTACAGTGACACCATATGAAATAAGCCAATCTTATGGAATTATGAGCCACCACTTGAGATCCAATAGGCAATAAAAGTGATGTGATAATTAAGAGTTAGGTCTTGAGCCATCACTTGAGGGCAATATGCGACAAATGTTAAAGACAATAATTTTGAGATTTTTTTTTTTGATTTCCTTACTGAAATAAATAGTTTCATGAGCCATCACTTGAGAGCTATTAGGTCGCAAAGTACAATGATGATTTTGGATTGAGTCTTGAGCCATCACTTGAGGGCAATATGCTACAAAATGTTAAGACAATAATTTTGAGTTTTTTTTTATTTGAATAAATGGTATCATGAGCCACCACTTGAAGGCCATTCGACCGCAAAGTGCTATGATGATTTTGATTTAGCTCTTGAGCCACCACTTGAGAGTAATATGCCACAAAGTGATAAGATAATAATTTGAGAATTTTTATCTAATTTAGAAATTATTTATAGATATGATTTTTGGAATATTAAAAGTATGTTTAATCCTAATGAGCAAAATTTACGTTAATGTAATGTTTTATAATTCATTTAAAAACTTATTACATAATTATGATATTTTAAATCCTTTATGAATTACGTTTTACCATTTTGATTTATTACTTGTCAAAATACTATTTTTTCCCTTTATATTGTTTTGAAAAGACAATGGTATATTATATGCATTTGCATTGTATATAAGTATGTATGCATTTTGATTAAAAAATAAAAAATAAAAAATAGTTTGCCTATTGAGTTTTATACTAATTATAGTTTATTATGATTCCCAAAGATAAGATTGATTCCTAAGGTGTGAGGAGTTTGAATTGAAATGACATCTTAATATCGAATGGCTTGATTTGAAGGTCCTATGGGTTTTGGCATAAGATTTTCCGCTGACACTTGATTTGATGATTAGATTTAAAAAATGATGATGTAAAGTTGTAAATCTTTTTGAGAGCTTTTGGTGTAAATAAGGTTCACATTTATATTACATGGTTGGTTATTGAAGAATATTTATTAAGTTCAACGATTTTACAATTTAAAATTTAGATACAAATATAAGATAGATCGTATTATCTCGATTTCTTTTAATTTTGAAAGTCGGGATGTTACAAATACTAATCTTCTAGTTTTAAGAATAGAGCTGGCTTTTTATCTTCTTTTCTTAATTGAATTTTGTCCTTCAGTAAGCATCAACAGAATGAAACAACTTTATAGTCTTAGATTGTGAAAAAAATTAAAAAACGGAAATAAAGAAAAGGATACTTATGAAGTGATGCAATTAGCCAAAAATCTCAAGAAATAACTAGTAAATCTTATGCAGTTAATATCCAAACACTAGGAAGGAAAACTATAAACATATGAAGTTAGATAAGCAAAGATTCAATTCAAGTTAAAAAGAGAGAAAAACTTGCCCCAAATATGAACTGAATATCACTTGCACAGCCTTTGTTGCTTCAGCCTTCAGCTGAGGCTGCCATAGCTCCAATTCGGTGGGGCTCTGTGTAAAAACAAGGGTTGATGACTAACAATGGCTCCGGTCCCCATTGTCACCATTCCTCGAGCCATATATGCAAAACCTAAAGTTGTGCTTCAGTTTAAGGACTTGAATAGACTTGGCCATCGATCCGGTTCGGTTCCGGTTGTTCTCGTCCCGAGCCATCATCTACGAACATAGATTCCTGACCCCACGTTATTGATAACTTTACCATATGTGTGACTGTGCCCGTTCCCGGTTGTTTTTCCAACACCAATTATTTCTATTATATGATTATTGAGCGCTTTCGCTCTCTTTTGGCTCCCTGGCTGACATGCTTGGCTGACTTGGATCGGTTATGGCCGGTTCCGATTCCACAAGTTTGGACCCGGAATCGAATAGGAATTCTAGTTCCACATTTATGTGGAACCGGAACCAGAACCAGAACCAGAATCGATTTTTTTTTTTTACTTTTTTTTTTAATTTTAATTATGATTTCTTAAAAAATATGAGATTAAAAAATTTATTTAAAATTATGAATTTGAATTTATATTACATTAAATTAAAAATAAAATTCTTATATAAAAAAATTAAAAATAAAATTATTAAATTAAAGAGCTTAAACTTAAATTTTTAAAAACTTAAGTTGTCTACGCATCTTCTAGGGATGAGAGGAATCAAAGCTTACGTAGTTCAATTATAATTTTAAGATAGTTCTCCATTGTAACTTACAGTTATTTACTGATCAATTATCATCAATCATAATTATCATTAGTGTCTGTTGATCATTTAGCTCTCGTTCCGCTTGCACTTGCAGATGCATTATCGAACAAGTCTTTAAAGTTATCGGAAGCATCTTCTTGTTGCCTCAGATCGGTTCGGGTCCAATCATCCACACATGTTGTTGCTTCTAAATTGCTTGGATGTGTAATGAAGACCGTCTCACTTCCAATATATTTCATCCTATGCTGAAGGCTTGCTCAACCGCAATGGTGGAAACAAGTACTGCCAGTAACTCTTTAGCAATAATTTATAATACAGGAAATACATTTTGATGTCGGTTCCACCAGTCAAGGACTTGAAAATTTTTATATACTAAACTTTCAGTATGAAACTCGAAATTGGTAGATAAATTATCTAATTCCGGGTTGTTAGTCGTGTTATCCCTATGTTTTTTATTTCGTAATAATAACCAATGATCACTTACGCTAAGTCTTGATTGTATTACAAGTTCGTTACTACTAGATTGTCCTACTAATTACAAGTTATATATACTAACATAATCATTAAATAAATCTATTGAATCAATTCTTATTTTAGTTATTATTCTTGTAATATCAATTTCATCTATTATTTTTAAATATTCATAGTAAGCTTGTAAGATACTATTCAAACCTTCTAATTTATATCTAGGATAAAACATCATGGCAATAAGATAAAGTAATGAAATGTCTCTAAAATAATTCAACCATTTTCATTTCATAACAACAATAACTTCAAGCAAAATATATCATTAGGATCAAAACTTTCAACATGCTCATATAGGGTTCCAACAATATTCAAACTTTCAACAAGAAATAAATGTGATGTAGGATAATAAACTCCGTTAAAAACATTTATAGCGTCATTAAAAACTTTTAAAAATATTTAAATTTTTTCACAAACATTCAATTGAGTAGGAAAAAATGTGATATGTTGAGAAAAAAACTACATAATGCATATTTGTATTGGAAGACTTGACATAAAAGAAAATAAGTTGAATTCCAACGTGTTGGAACATCCCGTGATTTTTTTTTCACTTTATACTATTTAATTTACAAAACTTGTCTCCTAATTCGAGAATATGACCAAATACAATTAAGTGCAATTTTAATAGGATCAATGAAAGGTGTTAAACTAGTCATACCATCTTGAACACATATATTAAGGACATGACATGTGCAACGAACATGAATAAATCGACCCCCCAAATTTAGTTCGCATATTTATGTTAAATCTTTAATTGATACAGTATTTGTAGAAAACTTGAATAACTCCCACACTTGAACAGGAAAACATCTTCACTTAAAATAGGGAGCCGTGAGGGCGGCGAAGCCAGTCTTGTGGAGCACCTTCCTTCAGTTAAGGTGTGAGCTAGGTATGTGTCGAGCGCTGGAAAGCCTTAGAGAGCTGTCAAAACCAACTGTTAAAATTTTACCTAATAAATCAAATTCATCAAAAATTACTTTCATCATTCTACAAATATTTTGTGCAGTATGTTATTCATCAAAAACTCTAAATGCAATAAGTCATTTTTTCATGTTCCCTGATACATCAATCCAATTACAAGTCACACCCATGTATGAGTGTGTTCGCCAATGGTCACTCCAAATATCAGAACAAATAGAAAGACGACCTTTAATATCTTTAAATGTTTTATTAAAATAATTTTACCATATTTGTATAATTTAAAAATCTGACATTTTGTTGTATTTCTAGTCATTCTACAAGCAGTAGGATTTAAAATATTCTAAACGTAATTAGTAAAAATAATTTTTCACCAAAACTTAAAAAAAGATGTGTCATACAAGTTAATTTAGTAAATTCTTCTCTATTTTTAGCATCTAAATATTTAAATAAATCTAAAGAACTATTTCTTCTACTAGATGATGCGTACCAGGCCATTTGAGTTTAAGTTTGTATCAAGTCTAATTTCAGCGACATGATATCTTTCCAAGTGCTTGATCATATTTCCATATCCACCAGTAAATTTATAATAAATCTCACAATAGTTGCATATGCTATTGCACCTTCATTTTTAGCATCTGAATATTTAAATAAATCTAAAGAACTTTTTTCTTTACTAGATGATGCGTACCTGGCCATTTGAGTTTACGTTTGTATCAAGTCCAATTTCAGCGACATGATATATTTCCAAGTGTTTGATCATATTGCCATATCCATCAGTAAATTTATAATAAATCCCACAATAGTTGCATATTGCTATTGCACTTTCATTTTCAGTCTGGACTAAATGAAAATGAAGTTTGAAAATATCAGAGGAACGATACTTAACTTCTCTTTTTTCGTGTACTGATACTAGGACCGCTCTCTTAGGTTGGCACATTTGACATTGTGTTCTCAGATGAGCTTGCCATTTTTTGTTAAAGAAATTTTAAAGAATGAGAGAATTGAAAATGAGAAATTATAGATGAGAGAATTGAGAATGAGAAAATTGTAGAAATTGAGAGAATCGAGAATTGGTGTGTTGAAAAAAGACAAATGACCCATATTTATACATTTTCGGAATATTTTCTAATACCTAAAATTACCATAAAACTAGTCATTTTATTAACGTATTAATGGTAAATTAGTAAATTATATATATATATATATATATATATATTTGGAATTTAGGGTAGGGAGCGAACGGCTACCGTTGGAACCGGACGGTTCCAGTGGTTCTATTTCGGTTCGGTCAGGGGTGAACCCTAACCATTAAGCTCAGATAATACGCAAAATGTTAATAAGATTTCCGCAAAATAACAACCATTAAGCTCAAGTCTTTAATCAAATGCATCATCTCTCTGAAGAGCCAAAGACCATTTTCATGATCACTACCTTATGTGCTTTCGCTGGACATTGAATAAAACAATGGAGCTGGGGTACGTATAGGGAAGTCCCAGAGTCCTTATGCTCATAAAATACGACCTAATTAAGATTATGATCCAAGATCCATGTTTCATTCATGCCTAATAATAAAACATAAAATAAACTACAATTAAGATAAACTACTTAATAATAGAGCTGAAATAGTGATGTTCAAAGTGCATTTTCATGCACTTATCACCTTCATTCTTTGCTGCACTTCCACCCTAGTTATCAACAATCTAGAAAATATGAATTCATTACTGCTTTACATCTCAGTTGCTGCAAAACTCTAGATGTAGGCAGACTTCCTAATCTTCATAGTCTCCAAATATATAGAGATTTAAGTTATTATCAATCTATGTTTTCAAAAGGCATAAGCAAATTGTGCTTCCTTTATAGTGTGTTTGATTGAGATATGTTATTTTAAATTATGTTTGTTTGATTTAATTTTTTTAAGGGGATGAGAGGGGAGGGGAGCAAAATCCCTCCTAAGCCAATTTTAGCTCCCCTCCAAGAGTGGGGGTTTTGGAGGGGAGAGAAAGTGAGCAATTAAAATTTTAAATACATTGACTAAATTATCCCTACTTATACATTAAAATCTAAAATTATCCTAATTATAAATTCTTATTATATTTGCTTCACCATTCAATTCTGCTTATTCTCTTCTCTTATATTTGTTTGACCATTGAATTCTTCTCTCTTTTCACAATTTTAATTAAGTCGTATTTTATGTGCATAAAGACTCCGGAACTTCCCTATATATACCCAAGCTCGTCCAGAACCCTAAAAGAGAGGAGAAATACACAACCAAGAGTTTAAAACACATATTTGATGGAGGAGACAGAGGAAGCTTCAGGCCAGACAAGATGATTCTCCATTCTCTTCAGGCTATGTTTCTTTCTTTTATGGAGCACTAATCTCATAGGCAAAACTAGAGATGCATTCTTTTATTTAAGTTCTTATATTCATGTTTTTGATTCCTGAATGATCTCAATATTTAATACAATTGATTTTTTTATAGTTCTTCTATTATCTTTTGATTTATAATTAATCCATAGATTGTGTTTTACTAATTTTCATATAGGAATAGTCATGTTTTTTTTTCTATATGTGATTGGAGAACCCAATTGTAACTGATATTGTTATTTTATATGTTAATCTTCTATTGCAGTTTTCCCCGTGGGTATATTGCCGACGTTAGATAGGTCATAATGATAACTTAGTGTGCTGCTAACATAGAGAAAGTAATTCATCGATTACCTTAGAATTTAATATGTTTTAAATAGAAATATCTTTCGATTGTTGATTTGGAAAGTGAAACCCTCAATTGAGTAATAAAAGGAATCAACTACTGAATATAGAGACTCGATATAAGAAGGATTCTTGATGCTTTGCTACCTTTCTTTATTGATAATTCCTACGTGTTTTTCATAATCTTTAATCTAAACTGCCAATTCAATCATTGTCTTTAATTTAGTTATTGCTAACATTCGTATTAAGTGATTCAGTTCCTTTGTAACCATTTCTTTGAGTAATCGACACCACAACTATACTACGATAACCGCAAGTACTTTTTGGGCGTAATTAGAAGGCTTGGCTAAGAACGCTATGAAGAGACCGACTTAATCATGTCTCAAAAGTTTAACATTATCCAATGATTTACATTGTAAATCTTGTAATATTAGGAATAGATCATGCTCCGACAGAGCCTCCAGCTCTTATCTTCTTCACTTCAAGAGAGCCTCTGGTAATGAAGATAAAGAAGAATCACTTGGTTGAACTCGTTACACTTGTTGGTTACTCTCAATGATTTTCATTTAGGAGTCATAGAAGACCATCACATGACTCTGTGGAACCACTTTCATTCTTTTGTTGCATGGTGCTAGTAATGATAGTATCAATGACCTACTTTCATTATCAGCACCATGTAACAAAAAGAGTGAAAGTAATTCTATCAACGACCTGTAGGTGTTCGTTGGTTCAACCAGTAAAATCTCTTCTCATGGCACAACAACTCTAGGGTTACAACTTAAAACAGAAGGATGAATAGGGAATTTAGTTACCATATTTATATCTCATTTTCTCAATATACCTTTTGAAATTGGAATAGAATCTGCCAGAAGTACAACATAAAATAAAAATAGTTGCTACAGATTCATGTGTTCAGCAGCAACAACAGAACATAAGAAAGTTGGTGTAGGCATTGCATTTTTGCAAGTGAAACCCGATGATGAGTCTCAGTTGGAGGCACTACCTTTTAAGTCACGGAAACCGCGGGAAATGGACGTCGGAACGGGAAATTCAGGATGAATATGCTATCAAAGTCGTCACGTGTTCATTGTTTCCGTTCGTGCTGCGTTCTTAAACGCGTTCGAATGTCAGACAGATTGCGGGCGTTCGTGTCACGTTCGAATTGGCGTTCGAACGATATCAGTATTTTTGGTTTTGCTGTTAGCCTCATGACCCGAGCCCATTTAGCCCACATGCACCCTAGCCTAGCCCAAGCCCACTTAAAACACACCCAAATTAAATTAAATATTAAGTTAAATATTAATCAGATAATGTAATTAAATAAAATAATTAATTAAGTCATATACCAAACTAAATAAAACAAATAAAATCCAAATAATCACCTACCAAAATAATAAAAATACTTACAAAAATTAAAGAAATTACATGCCTAATAAAGATAAATCAAATATATCATATTCCAAACTTAACAAATATCATGCCTAATTAAAATCAATCATAACAAATTAAATATTTTGTATTCCTAATCTAGCCAAATTTGTCCCCCCAAAATCAAATCCCTTCCTTGTGAGACAAGGTGAAGCCTTAGCCATTCTCTATATAAACAACCCCTAACCAAGACATGATGCCTCTAGCTCATACACATAATATACACACAACTCACACGAAAATCACAACACACAGAAACCCTAGAAGTTCACGCATACTCAAGAAATGACACAAAAATTCTCTTGATCCCCTTTCCTAATCACCGAAAACCAGACCTCCATTCATCAACCTTGTATCACCGAAAAACAGCCCATAGAGCAGCCCTAAAACACACACAAAACAGCCCCCGAACCACACCATAACACCACCGAAAATCACATTCAAAACAGTGGCCAAAACATCCCAAAAATAGTAACTAAAATACAACAGCAAAACAGTAGCAAAAAGGCAGCGAATCGGAGTCAAAAGCAGCAGCAAAAGATGGAGAACGACGACTCAAAACAGTAAGACAACGAACGAGAGCAGTGAACCAGTGAACTGGAAGAGTTGCAGAGCATCCACCCTTCCGACGATCGTGTACCGTACATCCGAGAGGTGATTTAAAAGGTTAGACCTGAGGGCACTTTTCTCATTTGTTTATATTCATTCTTTTTGATTGTTTATTGAATTTTATTCGCATGAGAGTCGTTTGTGGATGCATGTTGTGGCTTGAATGAAATTAGAGATGTGTCAACTCTCGTGGTATATCGGATGGAAACCCGGACATAAATTTCATAGCCGATTCCGAATGGACGGTAGTATGATCTGTACTCGGGATACAACTCCACGTACCGCTTGAGTAAACGGCACCCTCTTTTGTTTTGTGTTGCTTTGGTTTATTTATTTTTCGTCACTTGAATTCATCATGTTGCTTATGTATGCATGATTCAATCGAGCGCATGGGCTTAGTAAGTGCAATAAAAGATCCCCTATGGGGATGGGTTAAAGCCCTTTACCACGATGCTTTGCTGCGCCGATTGATGTGTGTTCGGTTGAATGCAAGATACGTTCAATCGGGCATACTAAGTTTGATTTTATTGTTTTTAATTCATTATATACATGATTCAATCGAGCACATGGGCTTAGTAAGTGCAATGAAAGATCCCATATGGGGATGGGTTAAAGCCCTTATCACGATGCTTTGCCGCGCCGGTTGATGTGTGTTCGGTTGAATGTAAGATGTGTTCAATCGGACATACTGAGCTTGACATTATTGTCTTTATTCTTTGTGTTACATGCATCAGGCTTGGTTCCGTTCGAACGCGTTCTCAAACGCTACACGAATGCGAACCTTCTATTTACTGTTCGACGCGTTCTCGAATGCTACGCGAACGCGCACGTACTTTCTTAGTCTTATCATGCATCAGGTCTGGTTCCGTTCGAACACGTTCTCGAACGCTATACGAACGTGAACCTTCTGTTTACCATTCGAACGCGTACTCGAACGCTACGCGAACGCGCATGCACTTTCTTAGTCTTATCATGCATCAAGTCTGGTTCCGTTCGAACGCGTTCTCGAACGCTATACGAACGCGAACCTTCTGTTTACCGTTCGAACGCGTTCTCAAACACTACGCGAATGCGCACGCACTTTCTTAGTCTTATCATGCATCAGGTCTGGTTCCTTTCGAACGCGTTCTCGAACGCTCTACGAACGCGAACTTTCTGTTTACCGTTCGAACGCGTTTTCAAACGCTACGCGAACGGGCACCCACTGGACTGAGTCCCTTTTCATCAGATTTCATGCATAGTTTTCCTAGTAGCTATCCCTACGTATGATGAACCTGATTGCCCCTCTGTATTACGCAAGATTATGTAGGTGTCGTTCATCTGTATTCCCCACATGTATGAGTATAATGTGTTTATTAACTTGTATGCTTTCCGTATGTTAATATTTATGTATGCAAATCGAGACATAGATTACGTGCTAATAGGCTGTATGCAAATTTGGATATGTGTTACATGTAAATTTAGATGAACTTGTTGATGCATGCATGTGAATTTAGAAACATGATACTCTTGGAAATAAGTGTTACTTAAACTTGATTAAATTATTACATAAATCCTTTCATTACAAGTGACATAAGTAAGAGACCATTCCGAACCCAACGGTTTGAGGTCTTTCCTTGCGAGGGGTGAGTGCGGCCTTAAATCTCATTTTCCCGGTTCACACCGGATGGCGACTCCATTATTCTCCGATTTAGTCCCCGTGGCTACTTCGTACTCTCGACCGGGCGCGAGCTCAGGACAGCATGCGTCGCCCCAGTTCCTTTGTTCCCACAGTCTGGCGACTCCACTGGGGATAGAGAATCGGCCCCGAAATATTGTCTTGTGATGTTTGGATTTATATTTTAATTGACCGTGTCTATAGTGGATAAAGTGGGGGTTTAATCAAAGGCATTTTGAGGCTAGGTAATGGTTTTGTGTCTTCCTTCATTCATTACCTTTCTAGAAGGAAAAGATGTGAAGGCACCTAGATAGCCATCTACTCGTAGCCTATTGTGATGGACTAATTTGGAGGACTCGTTGTTTATTCCTGACACCAAGCGATAAGAGCCTAAAAGGCTTGGGTATTTAAGTGAGCCTCGTTCCACCTTCCATCTGGGGAATCTACAATGGGAAATCCATTTGACAGTCCGTCACACACCATAGCTCATTGGCACGTACCTTAGTGTATAAAAAAGGGTGCGCTCACTTGGTCGCTCGAACCCTTGAGTGGGGAGACCTAGTTGTGGGCCATCCTTCGCCGGTGAGAGCCTTTGTCTATACTCCTGCTAACCCACCGGTAGACCGGGTTGGCTAAAGTAACAATTATTTCCTTGAGTATGTGCTTGTGGACCATCCTCATTTGGATGCAGTTGGACTATTGTCAGAAATGCGGACTTACTGGGCCATTTAAACTGTGGCGAGTTCGTACCTTATGACTATTAGGCCCAAAGCTTCTGAAATGTTGATGGGCCATTATGTAGAAATTATTACGTTATGTTTGCATTATCTGTCTCCTATGCTTGTGTTTGGGAACATCGTTGTTTGGATCCATTTGGACCATTTGTCATGGGATATGGGCTTGTTGGGCCATTTAAACTGGGACAAGAACGTATTTCATGATGGTTGGGCCAAAGGCTTCTAAGTGTTGATGGGCCACTTTGTGCTTGTGTTCGGAACATTACCATTTGGATTTAGTTGGGCTCCTTGCCATGAGATGTGAACTTGTTGGGCCATTTAAACTGAGACGAGTTCACTCCTATGACGGTTAGCCCAAAGGTTTCAAAAATGATAACGGGCCGATTTGTTTGAGAATTTTAGTTGATATAGTATGTTATATATGTTACATGCATCTCATGCACCTCATGCATACATATATCATGTTACCACCCTCTATGTCTCAAAAAGACATCATAGATTCCCGTTGGGTTAGGGAAGAGAGAAGACTCACTAAAAGACCGGTAACAGATATGAGTACATCTGGTAATGAGGTATCCCGAATGGATCAGTTAGAGAACGGTCTCGCCAAGGTCACGGAACAGTTGCAAGCTTTGACTACTGCTATGGCTGATATAGATGTGCCCCGTGCTGGGGGAAATTCTGAGAATGTAAGACGTGATGAGCCTCCGAATGGGTTGGGGGATGATATCCCCACTTTTGATGATGACATGGCAGAGTATGCAACAGGCAGAGTGATTGGGTCTCAGGCAGAATTTCAGAGGCTCCGGGATCAGGTTGAAACATTTACCCGAAAAATGAGGGGTAAACATGAAGATTTGTTAGATTATGAGGCAATGGCCTTCGGAGAACAGCTACCAGCTCAGTTTAAAATGCCTGACATGCCCAAGTTTAATGGGAATGGAGACCCGAGGGTCCATCTGCAGCAATATGTCTCAGTCATGAGTTCAATAGGCCTATCACAGCGCCAAGTCTAAAAGATGTTTGGGATGTCACTCGAGGGGGCACCTGTGGTTTGGTATCATAGCCTTAAGAAGAAGGTTAAGGAAGATTGGAAGGAACTAGCTGATGCTTTTCTGAAACAGTATGTTACAGACTTAGAGATTGATTTGTCACTTCGTGATTTGGAGAACACTAAGCAGAAGCCAGAAGAAAGCTTCAAGGAGTATGTAGACCGCTGGAGAAGCAAGTTTCTGAAAATGCAGACTCGGCCCTTTGAGAAGGACCAGATTAAAATGATCATCACGGGCACTAAGCCCTCGATCTATGGCAAGTTGAGGAGGATGACTTCAATGATTGCGGATTTCCGACAGTTGAGGGAAACTGTCATGGATATTGAGGAAGAAGAGGCTGAAAACATAAAGTTTTATGGTCAGAATAGAAGGAATTTTGGGGGACATCTTGAAGCCAAGTCTTCTAGTGCTGAAGTCACTGCCATCAGGAACAGACGTTTCTCTAACTTGGGTAGACCTCTATCAAAGGTGTTTGAGAAATTGAAGATGCAAGGACTCCTGAAACCCTTGGAACCTAAACCACTCCCCAGCCTTGTGCCGCACTACCTTGACTTGAACTTATTCTGTTATTTTCACCAGCAAAAGGGTCACGAAACTGACAACTGCCCCCGCCTTAGGCATGAGATCCAAGACCTTATTGACACCCACAAAATACCTGACCCAGAAAAAGAGCAACCCAGCACACACATGAATCCTCTACCAAATTACCACTCCGTCCCACCACCATGATCAACTTTGGCTTGCCTAAAACCTTTGTCCTCCAAAGCTTCTCATATGGGGATAAAGGATAATAACAGCGAAGAACCAGAGGCTGAGGAAGAAGGCACCGCTGTTTCTCCAAGTTTATCTTGCATTTTTAATAAAGACATTGATTTTGTTTGCTTGTTCGATCTTTTCTCAACAATAATAAAGAAGTTCATTTCGCTTACTTGCCTGAATCTCCACTTCTCAACTTGCAACATGAGTGTATGTGACAAAAGCATTCAATCTTGGTACTATGATACTCAGAAAGTAGGGAATCCTCAGAAGAAGCAAGCAGAAAAGATAAATTGGCCATTCAGAAATTGGGAAATGAAGATAGTGAGACTGTTAGACTTGGAAAGGAAGTGTAGACAGATTGAAGTAGTATTTTACCTAAGGAAGAGAAGACCGAGCTGTCACTAAGGGAATTGACCGAAGACCTAACCCAACGGGATAGAAAACTCATGCATACATGCATACACGTAACACATTTTGCATCATTTTTGTGTTTGTTTTGTTTTGTATTAACAGGTTTCGAAGAAAGAAAGAGAGAAAGTAGCAAAGACAAGCTAGTCAGAAACAACAACAGTACAGTTTCAGGAATGAATCCAGGGAATGAATCTCTCAGAATTTTGAATGAATCCAGGGAATAAATCTCTCAGAATTTGGAATGAATCCAGGGAATGAATCTCTCAGAATTTGGAATGAATCCAGGGAATGAATCTCTCAGAATTTGGAATGAATCTCGGGAATGAATCTCTCAGAATTTTGGAACGAATCCAGAGAATGAATCTCTCAAGAATTTGGAATGAATCCAAGGAATGAATCTCTTAGAATTTGGAATGAATCCAAGGAATGAATCTATCAGAATTTGGAATGAATCTCTCAGAATTTTGGAACGAATCTCTCAGAATTTTGGAACGAATCCAAGGAATGAATCTCTCAGAATTTTGGAATGAATCCAGGAATGAATCCGGGAATAGATCCCAGGGTCGAGGCCCACGTCAACAGAATTTTGGAAGGAATCCGGGAATGAATCCCAGAGCCGAGGCCCATATTTTCAGAATTTTGGAATGAATCCAGGAATGAATCTTAGGGTCGGGGCCCACACCATCAGAATCCAGGAATGAATCCTAAAGCCGAGGCCCATATCATTAGTTTTCTTGGAATGAATCCTAGCCCGCACCGTCAGAATTTTGGAATGAATCCAGGAATGAATCTCAGGGCGAGGCCTATGCCAGCTTGGGGGCGAGGCCCACATCATTTCAACTTGGGGGCGAGGCCCTTATCGGATTGGGAGTGAGGCTTCACACCATATCGGCTTGGAGGGGGGAAGCCCATATCAGCTTGAGGGCGAGGCCCACATCGTCAGCAGTTTTAGGGACGCGTCCCAAGATCGAGGTCCACCGCAGCACCAACTCAGCTCGAGGCAGCAGACGAGCCAGGTAAGTGAAAATGCATTGCTTAACTTTGATAGGATTGTTCAAAGTCACACACTGCACAAGTCCCATCAAAGTGGGGGCGACTGTAGGCATTGTATTTTTGCATGTGAAACCCGATGATGAGTCTCATGTAACAAAAAGAGTGAAAGTAATTCTATCAATGACTTGTAGGTGTTCGTTGGTTCAACCAGTAAAATCTCTTCTCATGGCACAACAACTCTAGGGTTACAACTTAAAACAGAAGGATGAATAGGGAATTTAGTTACCATATTTATATCTCATTTTCTCAATATACCTTTTGAAATTGGAATAGAATCTGCCAGAAGTACAACATAAAATAAAAAAAGTTGCTACAGATTCATGTGTTCAGCAGCAACAAAAGAACATAAGAAATTTGGTGTAGGCATTGCATTTTTGCATGTGAAACCCGATGATGAGTCTCAGTTGGAGGCACTACCTTTTAAGTCACGGAAACCGTGAGAAACGGACGTCGGAAGGGGAAATTCAGGATGAGTATGCTATCAAAGTCATCACGTGTTCACTGTTTCCGTTCGTGATGCGTTCTTAAACGCGTTCGAACGTCAGGCAGATTGCGGGCGTTCGTGTCGCGTTCGAATTGGAGTTCGAACGATATCAGTATTTCTGGTTTTGCTGTTAGCCTCATGACCCGAGCCCATTTAGCCCACATGCACCCTAGCCTAGCCCAAGCCCACTTAAAGCACACCCAAATTAAATTAAATATTAAGTTAAATATTAATCAGATAATGTAATTAAATAAAATAATTAATAAAGTCATATACCAAACTAAATAAAACAAATAAAATCCAAATAATCACCTACCAAAATAATAAAAATACTTACAAAAATTAAAGAAATTACATGCCTAATAAAGATAAATCAAATATATCATATTCCAAACTTAACAAATATCATGCCTAATTAAAATCAATCATAACAAATTAAATATTTTGTATTCCTAATCTAGCCAAATTTGTCCCCCCAAAATCAAATCCATTCCTTGTGAGACAAGGTGAAGCCTTAGCCATTCTCTATATAAACAACCCCTAACCAAGACATGATGCCTCTAACTCATACACATAATATACACACAACTCACACGAAAATCACAACACACACAGAAACCCTAGAAGTTCACGCATACTCAAGAAATGACACAAAAATTCTCTTGATCCCCTTTCCTAATCACCGAAAACCAGACCTCCATTCATCAACCTTGTATCACCGAAAAACAGCCTATAGAGCAGCCCTAAAACACACACAAAACATCCCCCGAACCACACCATAACACCACCGAAAATCACATTCAAAACAGTGGCCAAAACATCCCAAAAATAGTAACTAAAATACAGCAGCAAAACAGTAGCAAAACGGCAGCGAATCGGAGTCAAAAGCAGCAGCAAAAGATGGAGAACAACGACTCAAAATAGTAAGACAATGAACGAGAGCAGTGAACCAGTGAACTAGAAGAGTTGTAGAGCATCCACCCTTCCGACGATCGTGTACCGTACATCCGAGAGGTGATTTAAAAGGTTAGACCTGAGGGCACTTTTCTCTTTAGTTTATATTCGTTCTTTTTGATTGTTTATTGAATTCTATTCGCATGAGAGTCGTTTGTGGATGCATGTTGTGGCTTGAATGAAATGAGAGATGTGTCAACTCTCGTGGTATATCGGATGGACCGGACATAAATTTCATAGCCGATTCCGAATGGACGGTAGTATGATCTGTACTCGGGATACAACTCCACGTACCGCTTGAGTAAACGGCACCCTCTTTTGTTTTGTGTTGCTTGGTTTATTTATTTTTCGTCACTTGAATTCATCATGTTGCTTATGTATGCATGATTCAATCGAGCGCATGGGCTTAGTAAGTGCAATGAAAGATCCCCTATAGGGAGAGGTTAAAGCCCTTTACCACGATGTTTTGCCGCGCCGATTGATGTGTGTTCGGTTGAATGCAAGATACGTTCAATCGGGCATACTAAGTTTGATATTATTGTTTTTAATTCTTTATATACATGATTCAATCGAGCACATGGGCTTAGTAAGTGCAATGAAAGATCCCCTATGGGGAGGGGTTAAAGCCCTTATCACGATGCTTTGCCGCGCCGGTTGATGTGTGTTCGGTTGAATGCAAGATGTGTTCAATCGGACATACTGAGCTTGACATTATTGTCTTTATTCTTTGTGTTGCATGCATCAGGCCTGGTTCCGTTCGAACGCGTTCTCAAACGCGACACGAATGCGAACCTTCTATTTACTGTTCGAACACGTTCTCGAACGCTACGCGAACGCGCACGCACTTTCTTAGTCTTATCATGCATCAGGTCTGGTTCCATTCGAACACGTTCTCCAACGCTATACGAACGCGAACCTTCTATTTACCGTTCGAACGCGTACTCGAACGCTACGCGAACGCGTATGCACTTTCTTAGTCTTATCATGCATAAGGTCTGGTTCCGTTCGAACGCGTTCTCGAACGCTATACGAACGCGAACCTTCTGTTTACCGTTTGAACGCGTTCTCGAACGCTACGCCAACGCGCACGCACTTTCTTAGTCTTATCATGCATCAGGTCTGGTTCCGTTCGAACGCGTTCTCGAACGCTATACGAACATGAACCTTCTATTTACCGTTCGAACGCGTTTTCAAACGCTACGCGAATGGGCACCCACTGGACTGAGTCCCTTTTCATCAGATTTCATGCATAGTTTTCCTAGTAGCTATCCCTATGTATGATGAACCTGATTGCCCTTCTGTATTACGCAAGATTGTGTAGGTGTCGTTCATCTGTTTTCCCCACATGTATGAGTATAATGTGTTTATTAACTTGTATGCTTTCCGTATGTTAATCTTTATGTATGCAAATCAAGACATAGATTACGTGCTAATAGGCTGTATGCAAATTCGGATATGTGTTACATGTAAATTTAGATGAACTTGTTGATGCATGCATGTGAATTTAGAAGCATGATACTCTTGGAAATAAGTGTTACTTAAACTTGATTAAATTATTACATAAATCCTTTCATTACAAGTGACATAAGTAAGAGACCATTCCGACCCAACGGTTTGAGGTCTTCCATTGCGAGGGGTGAGTGCGGCCTTAAATCTCATTTTCCCGGTTCACACCGGGTGGCGACTCCATTATTCTCCGGTTTAG
>SKCR01043480.1:0-47865 GCA_019454045.1 Zanthoxylum bungeanum | reverse complement strand
AACTGAAACTTTGTGCAATTGAAACCAAGCATTGTGAAGTTTTATACTCTTTCCCATTCAAGTGATGATGTAGAGTGTTGTCTGTCAAAGTTAGGTTAATCTAAGACTTTTAATTATCACTATATTATGAGAAGAGTCCTAATGAGGGTAAAGACATATTATATTTTATAGTAGATCATATATTTAATATAATAAGTGAGGCCGCTTCCATGAGAATTTTAAAGGCTGGATTTCCTAAAGTATTTGATGAGGCCATGACCGATGTTTATGATCGAATTGAACACAATCGTAGAACGAGAAATGATCGGAATGAAGCTGTGTGTTGGCTATTATATTGGTTTACACTAATGACAGAAATTTCAAGACTATAGTTCACTGGTTTGCCAAGTAAATCCGATAGTCATTTACTAGGAAAGGTTCAAAGCAAAAGCTACCTATTCCGATGCAGTTTCATTTCAAGGAAACTCTTTTAGGTGTCTGCATTGATATTTAGAAATTGTGGGGGAGTGTAGGAAATTTTCTAAATATAAGGTATATATTTATATGGAATGAAATGATATAATCCTTTAAAAAGAAAGGACACAACCCTTTGGATTGAAAAAATATGTTCCTTATAGAGAAAGAATACAACCCTTAGGATTGAAAGAGTTCTTTAGAGGGTTATTACCCTTAAAAGAATGTATACCTTAACATAGATGTACTCTTACGAAGACAACCCTCCATGTTTATAAAAAATGTCATTGAGTTCATTTTATTCATCAATTCTTTCACAGATCTTATGTTGGATAATTATGACCCATAAAATCACTATTTGTACAGAACATAGTGTTGTTGTACAAATTAACTATGTGACAAAGGAAATTACTCTTTTATCATTTGTAATTAAATTATCGGGATATATAAATGATAAAAGTCCATATGATTAGTTCCGGATTGATAAGATATGAGACAGTATCAATCCATGAAGGTTTAATCATTAAAACATCCCTAGTCGCAGTATTATCGAGATTGGACATCGATAATACGGAATAGACTAGTATTACACTTGTGCGCGTTGTGGGAGCACAACGGCATAGTTCTCATATATTTAAGTATTGGATACTTATGCAAGTGTAATAGGAAATTTTGTTTACCGATGGTACAGAAACAGTTTCGCTCTGGATAGACCCCTCGGAATTCCATTGGTAGTATGACTATGTGTCTATGGAAGTCCGAATCAGGGTAGGTGTATTTGGTCTTAACCTGAGACTTGCACCGCTAATACTTGCGACAATCAATATACTTTGGTTTTGGTCGTCCAGGGCTTTAACAGGTTCTGTGTACGCCTCTTCTGGGTATATTGAGAATCGTAGTGTATTGTGTGTGATGTTAAGATGGAAGTATCACTCCAGTCATATGGAGATGATGGTCACGTAGGATACGGAATTGGTGCTCTTATATACTGCAGCTATCGGGATAATATGACTAGGTCATAGTTAACCGATTATAGAGACTAGTTACCAGAGATCCGGTATGTGCTTCGTACGAGGCAGACACAATTCCAGCCCCAGGCCTAGCACGTGACATCCGATACTGGATCGCAATACGCAATACTTCGTATACTACGCCTGATATAGATTACATATTCCCTTAAGAATATTTCTGAAGAATTGGGTTGGCACGGTGCTTTGCTAGAAGCCAACCATGTCTTGTAAATCGGTAAAAACGTAGTACTAGGTACGTACGTGTTCGGATAGTCTGACGACCGAATTTACTGCCAACATATCCGGGGATCTCATGGGTCGCTTCCCGAAGATTCACCGATGACTTATGACTCGCACATTATTAATCTGAGATTAATTAATAGAGAGAGAAAATTAATCTAGGATTAATTACGGAGATATTTTATCTGGGATAAAATACTATTTAAAGAGAGAGAACGATTAATTTGGAATTAATCGATAAAATAATATATTCGATATATTATACGAAATTAGATTTCGACGCGGAATTAAAATTACATTTTAATTCGGGCAAACGAGTTAATTTAGAATTAATTCGCTAGCGACGTGAATAGTAAGTTTGCTAGGCATAATTATTTAATTAAATTTGATTTAATTACGTCGCAACGGAAAATTTGTTAATTCGGAATTAGCGAACCCGAGCCCAGGAGTATTTGCGGGCCCACTCGCATTTCGAATCGAGTAGGGCCCACAAGTCAGACCATGTGTCACATCACTAGTCAACTTTATCACTTTAATGTGATGGAAGTTGTTGGTTGATGGTTGAGTGCAAAACACTCAAATGTGATGGTTTGAATGACTAATACCATTTATTTAATTTTTGGTATATCATTTTGAATTGATTTTTGAAATCCATTCAACCAACACAACTCTTCTTTCTTCTCTCCATCCTCACGGCACTTGGTGCCTTTTCTCTCAAAAATTTCCTCTCAATGCCGAGAGCAACAAGGAGCAAAGGAAAGAAATTGTGGCAAATTTTTCCAAGATGCTAGCACATCCAAGGGGTCAAACAAAGGTGATAGGGAAACCCATTCATGAGCATGGAATCCATTCACAAAGCTTGGACCTTGGAGATCAAACATGGAGCAAAAAAGAGGGGTATGGCCGAGAGCTTCAAGGAATGAACATAAAAGTTTTGTGTTCATCGCATCTCAAATCCGATCAATGTGAGTATTTCCGCAACTTTACTTTGATGTATTCACATGTTTTCATTGCTTAATTTGATCTTGGGATAACCTAGACAACAAACAATGGTATCAATAGCCTTGATTAAGCATGAAATTGATTTAGGGTAAAATTTGGGTAAAATTGATTTGAGCATGATTTGATGAAATTGTTTGATTGAGTTTGCTTGAATGATAATAACTTAGAGTTATTTGTGATCAATTTGATGAAAATTGAATTGGATTAATTTTCCCCAAAAATTTGGCTTGGTCGAATGGTGTTGATGCCCTAATGTCATGGTGATTTTTGTTTTTTGATCATTGGATGAGTTGAAAGACTTGGGATAAATTGATTTAGGATTTAATTGGATTGAAATCGAAATCGATTTTGAAAAACCCTAAATTGTCGTGAGCTTATAGCATGAAATGAATTGATTTTTTGATTCAATAATGTTGGACATGTGTTGATGAAGATTAGCATGATTAATTAGTGTAATTGGTATTTTGGAAATGTTAATTTGACTAATTAATTATGGCTAATGCACTTTAGTTAATTAAATTATGAAATTTGGAATTTTGGAATTTAATTAGTTGGGCTAAATTTGGAATTGGGCTAATAAAGTTGTATTTGGGCTTAATGGGCTTGGTTGGGCCAAGTTTGGTTTAGGTTAATTGGTTGGATCCAATTGGGCCCAAAACCATATCCATAAAGTCCAAATATAATTAAATGGACCTTTAAAATTTTAATTGGGCCTAATAGGCCTAAATTGATTTTTGGCAAAAGGGTGATTCCTTTTTGGGCTTTGGTTGCCAAAGCCCATGCCTTATAAATTAATTGAAAGCTCATTGGACTTTAATTAAATTGACATTAGATGTTAATTGGGCTTTGAGACCCGAAAAGATTAGATTTAGAATCTAAGTCGTAAAGGCACATTAATAAAGTGTAATTATTTAATTTGGAATTAAATAAAGAATTAGTATTGAATACAAATTAAATTGGATTTAATATTGTAGTTTAATATAATTCAAGAATTCGTACTTTGAGTACTTATTCTTAAAATGAGTTTGACTCGCGCAAATCAAATCGTTGTTTGAACATTGGATGGTCATTAATTTCAGATTAATTAATTGGATTAGATTGATTGATAACATGCTTTTTGTGAATACATGGATGTGATGTATGAATAATGTATATCGAATGGATATTAGATGGGTGAGGGCAATTTTGGAAATTGTTGTAATAAATTTAGAATTTATTAAATTGGATCTGCGTGTCCAGTCTATTACCTCTTGACTCTTTGTATTTCTCTTCTCACCTATTCCCCTCAATGTAAATGAGGTTTCTTTAGAAGTTTTATGTAATTGGGTAGAAGTAAGATTTGTGTTAGCGGGAGAGAGGAAATGAAGAGATTTATTCTAGGAACAAGTTGTTTTAATATCCATCTGCATATCATTATTAATTTATTTACGCGCCTTATTATGTTTTTAGAATGCATGTTTAAGGGTGTATGATGAGACCTATTCAAAGATAATTAATTGGTTGCCAATTACGCGAAAAACCCTCAACAAATATTAAACGTTTTTCCTTCAATTGAATGATTCATTCTCAAGATCCAAGATTGGCACTGGTTTGTTGGCCAAAGTCAAGGCCTTTGTCCATCGCAGATGTGTTTGAATCATGAAGGCTTTGTTCCATATCGCATGTCTTGTCCAAGTTGTGATTTGTTGGCCAAAGTCAAGATCACTTCTTGTCCATCGACATCGATTACGAAGCTTTCCAAAGTCAATAGGTCCCGCTTAACTGGAATCATTAAGTTTGTTGTGCCAAAGCCAAAGCTTAATTGATTCAGAGGAAAAAGGTTATGCAATATATTGGATATATTGGCATATATTAGATATATGTTTCGGACTTGGATGTCCACCTACTGGATCTAGGAATTGGATGAGATCCAATTGATCTTAGAGATCTACCTAGTTAAATATCATACAATTTGTTGGCCAAAGTCAAGGTTGTGTGTTATTTAACAGGATCCTAGCCCACTAGGAAACAAGGTTTCCCGAGTACTCAACAGAGGGTTAGAGGCTCGCCGAAAAATAGTGGGAGACAAGTATTAAATTTGCAATTTCGTTTAGATACTTGCCAATACGCGCTCATTTCAATTTTTCGTCATTACTTAATAAATATATTAGTTGGACTAATATTTAATCGTTGTTTTAATTAAACAGTTGGACTGTATTCAAACTACTTCAAATTATAGTTGATTATATAATTGGATTATAGTAATCAATATATTTGAATTTAAATAATTAAATTATAGTTGATTATATAGTTAGACTATAGTAATCATTATATTCAATAGTACCTGAAATCGTTGATTGGATAGTTGGACTACAACAATCAAGATAACTGAAAGATTAGCGTTTAAAACATAATCCTGGGAGAAAATGTCATTAAACAGCTTTAATTTTCAAATTGGGAATAGAATCTCAGGATAGTCATGGGAACTGAGAAGTTATTCTATTTGATAGAGAAACCTCTTGGGCCTGAGCCCGGAGTTGAGCAAATAGTGGAGCATGAGTTTTAGATGACTCATGGTGATGATAACTTTAATGCTCAATCCATTATGCTTACCGCAATGACTCTTTAATTCCGTCGTCAAAATTAAGGATTAGATCTTTGTACAATGATGATGAAATTAAAGATCTTCATAGATTTATTCTTAAATCTTAGAAGTACAAATTACATGAGGAAGCTCTTTAGCTCGTGTATGTCAGAGGGTACATCTGTCGAGCACTAGGTGTCGCAGATGATTGCTGACATCGATCAGCTAGGTTAGCTATGCATTACCTACGAGGGCGAGACTACCAAAAATTTGATCTTATAGTCTCTACCCGAAAGCTGGGGCAGGTTCATTATGAACCAAGAGAAAAATCTTGAAGAGTTGATGGCTATGCTCTAGGAGGCACAACCAGAGCTTTTAAAATGGGCAAAGACAAAATCATCACTGTCTTCTGGGAAGACAAATGACATATCCCAAAATGTTTGCCTAAACTGTGGCAAACGGGTTTACTGGATGCGTGACTGCCGTATGGACAAGGCAGACATGAAGGAAGAGAAGACAGGGCAAGGCTCCGACTTTAAGTATGATTGTCATAAATATGTTCGCTATTAGTTTCAAAATTGGATTTTGATACTAAGTATCGTACATAAATATGTACTGATGTGCAGAATCTGCTGATTAGCAGGATACTGACTTCAGTTGAGATTGATCTACGAATCAAAAACGGGACGAGAGTCGTTATTTTAACCGTAGAAACCTAAGTTCAGGAACTACCATTTGGGTGTGTACTTAAATTAGGAAACTGTTATAATGTACCTAGTTTGACTAGAAACTTTATCTCTATATCAGAGTATAACCCATTGCGGGTATACCTTTATATTCTAGAACACTAAAGTGTTTTATTTTATAAAGATGATATTGAGATAAGCACATTAGATGTGAATAACAATATTTATATTTTGAATATAAATGAATCTCAAAAGTATAACATGACAAACAAATAGCTCAACCTGAATTAATTAGATGAGACTTATTTGTGGCATTGTTGTCCGGGACACATTAAACAAGACTCGTATATCCACACTTTCGAAGAGTGGGTTCTAGGACAGATTTGATTCTATTCAAATGATGTCTACGAATCTAGTTTATTAGGCAAAGTGCCTAAAACGCTTTTTGCTTGGTAAAAGTGCAAGTGCCACCGATCTGTTAGCCCTCGTGTTGAGTTCTAATATAGGTCCCAAGAATCATGAAATCAAGCATAAAATTCGCATGAATACACAAAGGAATAAGGCGGAAACTTTACTCATATTGATGGGTTTGAGATGCGAAGAACAAAAACCTTCAAGCCTCCCTCAAAGTCACGGCAGCAGCTCCTCATTGCAGTGGGCTGTGCGGTTTTACTGGTTTTTGTCCCTCCAAGAATCGGCCATTGATGAACACCATGGAAGCTCCAAGCTTCAAGCTTCAAAAATAATTCCAAGCTCATAAATTCGTTTCCCTATCACCTATGTATAACTCATGTATGTGCTAGCACTACTCTTCTTCATTTGCTTCTCAAAAATTCGGTCAAACCAGAAGATTTTGAGGAAGAAATCGGTTCCAAAACCGAGAAGGAGAGGAAGAAGAAAAGAGAGGGAAAAGAGAAGTGCGTGAGAGTGGTGAGAGAGAGAGAGAAAATGATTTTAGTTTATATATTTATTTTATTTTCCAAAAAACAAAACAAATATATAAATCATTTTCATATATATCAAAAGTCAAAAAGCAAAAGTCTATTAATGCTTTTCCAACAACTATATCACTATTCACATCAATCACTCAAATCAATCAATCCAATTGTCACATCACTCAAAGTGACATGTGATTTGACGCTTGATGTGACTAGCGATTTGACGCTTGATTTGACTTGCGTGTCGCACTCGAATTCTAAATGCGAATGCGCTCGCAAATAATCCCGGGCTCGGGTTCGCTAATTCCAAATTAACGAATTTTCCGTCGCGTCGTAATTAAATGATTACGCCTAGCGAAATCACTATTCACGTCGCTAATGAATTAATTCTAAATTAATTCGTTCGCCCGAATTAAAATCTAATTTCAATTCCGCGTCAAAATCCAATTTCTAATAATATATCAAATATATTATTTTATCGATTAATTCCAAATTAATCGTTCTCTCTCTTTAATTAATATTTTATCCCAGATAAAATATCTCCGTGATTAATCCCAGATTAATTTTCTCTCTCTTCTAATTAATCCCAGATTAATTAAGTGCGAGTTATACGTCATCGGTGAATCTTCGGGAAGCGACCCATGAGATCTCCGGATATGTTGGCAGTAAATACGGTCGTCGGACTATCCGAACACGTAAGTACCTCGTACTACGTTTATACCGATTTACAAGACAAGGTTGGCTTCTAGCAAAGCGTCATGCCTACCCAATTCTCCAGAAATATTCTTACAGGAATATATAGATCTGTATCAAGCGTAGTATACCGTAGTATTGTGTATATCAGCCCAGTATCGGATAGTCACGTGCTAGGGCTGGGGCTGGATAAGTGTCTGCCCCGTCCGAAGCACATGTCGGATGTCTGGTAACTAGTGTCTATAATCGGATATACATGACCTTGTCATAATATCCCGATGGCCGGCCAGCACTTAAGAGCACTAATACCGTATCCTGCGTGACATCATCTCCACTATGACTGGAGTGATACTTCCGTCTTGACATCACACCCAATACACTACGACTCTCTGATAAACCCAGAAGTGGTGTACGCAGAACCGGTTAAAGCCCTGTACCACCAAGACCAAAGTCTATCGATTATCGTAAGTATTAGCGATGCAAGTCTCAGGTTAAGACTATACATACCTACCTTGATTTCGGCCTCCCATAGACACATAGTCATAATACCAATGGGATTCCGAGGGGTCTATCCAGAGCGAAGCTGTTTCCCGTACCATCGGTGAAACACAACCTCCTATCGCACTTGCATAAGTATCCTATACTTATATATATGAGAACTATGCCGTTGTGCCCTCACAACGCGCACAAGTGCAATACTAGCCTATTCCGCATTATCGATGTCCTGTCTCGATAATACTACGACTAGGGATATTTAATGATTAATCCTTCGTGGACTGATACTGTCTCATATCATTCTCAATCCAGGAACTAATCATATGGACCTCTCTTCATTTATACATCTAAGGTGATCCAATCACAAATGATGAGAGTGTAATTTCCTTGTCACATAGTTAATTTGCTACAACAACACAATGATCTGTGCAAATAGTGACGCTATGGGTCATTTTGTCCAACACCTCGTTCATAGTGACGTAAGTGGGCCCTTATCTAGCTAGGCTAGAGGTGGATATGAACACTTCGCAACCTTTACGGATGTGGCATCACGTTATGGTTATATGTTTCTTTCGAAACACGAATCAGAAACTTTTGATAGATTCAATGAGTTTCGACACGAAGTAGACAAACAGATCGGCAATAGTATTAAAACCGTTACGGTTAGACCATGATGGAAAATACTTAAGCAATAAGTTTCTCGAATATATGAAAGAGTATAGTATTCTTTCATGATGGACTCTTCACGAAACACCTCAATTTGACGGTGTGTCTGAACTGAGAAACCGAATTTTGTTGGACATGATAAAGTTACTTATGAGTCGCTCTGAGCTACCATTTTCCTTCTATGGATACACATTAATCAGTGCAAAACTTATTTTGAATAAGGTTCCATGAAAATCTGTTTGACAGACTTCATATTAGATATGAACAGGAAAGAAACCGGGTTTTCTCATTCCTGGAGATTTGGGAATGCTGGGCATATGTTTGGATGATACCAAACTAAAATCCAAATCGGATAAGTGCCTAATTTGTAGGTTATCTGAGGGTAACCAAAGTATAGTACTTATACAACTCACACGAGAACAATGTAATTGTTGCTCGCCATGTGGTTTTCCTAAGAGGAATACCTACATGCAGTGGTAAGTGGGAGGAAATTAAAACTCGATGAAAATTGGAGTAATACTGTTCCAGGCACCGAGTCCTCATGGAACACCAACAGTTCACCAGGGATGAAACTGTACCACAATCTTCGAATACACAAGAACCACGTAAGTCGGAGAGAGTCAGAAAACAACCTGGGAGGTATGGGTTTCTGATCTCACCTCGATGTCAATCTTATTGAGAAATACGAACTGACTACGTATGAGGAAGTGATACAAGGTATCGACTCCCTATTATGGCAAAGTGCCATGATGTCCAAAATGGATTCCATGTATACCAACCAAGTATGGACACTGGTTGTTGTACCGGAAGGCATTGTGCCTATTGGTACTATATAAGTCTTCAAGGACGACATACATGGATGGCAACATCAAACGTACAAAGTTAGGCTTGTAGCGAAAAGGTATCGTTATCAACATTGTGTCGATTACGACGAAACCTTTTAATCGTTGCCATGATTAAATCCATTTGGATAATGCTTGCTAATGCTGCATGTTTCATTTATGAAATATGGCAGCTGAACGTCAAAATCGCTTTCCTTAAATGGAAACCTTTTGGAGGATGTTTACAACATCCTTACGGTTTTGTCGTACCAAAACGAGCAAACAAGGTTTGCAAGTTAAATTCGATCCATTTATGGATTGAAGTGTTGGACAATTATGACCCATAGCGTCACTATTTGTACAGAACACAGTGTTGTTGTACAAATTAACTATGTGACAAGGAAATTGCACTCTCATCATTTGTGATTAGATCACCATAGATATATAAATGAAGAGAGGTCCCTATGATTAGTTCCTGGACTGAGAATGATATGAGACAGTATCAGTCCCCGAAGGATTAATCATTAAATATCCCTAGCCGGAGTATTATCGAGACTGGACATCGATAATGCGGAATAGGCTAGTATTGCACTTGTGTGCGTTGTGAGGGCACAACGGCATAGTTCTCATATATATAAGTATTGGATACTTATGCAAGTGCGATAGGAGGCCGTGTTTCACCGATGGTACGGGAAACAGCTTCGCTCTGGATAGACCCCTCGGAATCCCATTGGTATTATGACTATGTGTCTATGGGAGGCCGAAATCAAGGTAGGTGTGTATAGTCTTAACCTGAGACTTGCATCGCTAATACTTACGATAATCGATAGACTTTGGTCTTGGTGGTACAGGGCTTTAACCGGTTCTGCGTACACCACTTCTGGGTTTATCAGAGAGTCGTAGTGTATTGGGTGTAATGTCAAGACGGAAGTATCACTCCAGTCATAGTGGAGATGATGTCACGCAGGATACGGTATTAGTGCTCTTAAGTGCTGGCCGGCCATCGGGATATTATGACAAGGTCATGTATATCCGATTATAGAGACTAGTTACCAGACATCCGACATGTGCTTCGGACGGGCCAGACACTTATCCAGCCCCAGCCCTAGCACGTGACTATCCGATACTGGGCTGATATACACAATACTACGGTATACTACGCTTGATACAGATCTATATATTCCTGTAAGAATATTTCCAGAGAATTGGGTAGGCATGGCGCTTTGCTAGAGGCCAACCTTGTCTAGTAAATCGGTAAAACGTAGTACTTGGTACTTACGTGTTCGGATAGTCCGATGACCGATTTGACTGCCAACATATCCGGGGATCTCATGGGTCGCTTCCCAAAGATTCACCGATGACGTATAACTCGCACTCTAAATTAATCTGGGATTAATTAGAAGAGAGAGAAAATTAATCTGGGATTAATTGCGGAGATATTTTATCTGGGATAAAATATCAATTAAAGAGAGATAACGATTAATTTGGAATTAATCGAACAATTAATATATTGGATATATTAAACGAAATTAGATTTCGACGCGGAATTAAAATTAGATTTTAATTCGGGCGAACGAATTAATTTAGAATTAATTCGTTAGCGAAGTGAGTAATAATTATGGTTGGCATGATTATTTAATTAAATTAGATTTAATTGCGACGCAACGGAAAGTTCGTTAATTTAGAATTAGCGAACCCGAGCCCGAGATTATTTGCGAGTGCATTCGTATTTCGAATTCGAGTGCGGCAAATCAAATCAAGCGTCAAATCGCTAGTAGCATCTAGCGTCACATCATTCGTCAATCAAGTGATTGATGTCTTTCACTTTGAGTGATTGACGCAAGTCACTATTCATGATTGATGGAAGTGATGTGGGTGGTTGGAAGCTTTAAATGGTTTGACTTTTTAAAGCCAAATTCACATGAAATGCATGTGAAATTCAAATGAGTGTATTTAATACACAAATTTGCCAAACCAAACACAACTAATTCTCTCTTCTCTCATCACTCTCTTCACGCCCAAAATGGGCAAAATGCTCACTGCATTTTCCATCAAAATGCCGAGCATAGGGAAGCATGGAGTTGGGTTTTTGTGGCAAAAACCGCAAGTGCTAGCACACTACGAGATATGCGAAGGTGATAGGGAAGCTCACCCATGAGCCGGGAACCGTTCGACGAAGCTTGGAGCTTGACGAAGGACCAAAAACGAAGTCAAAACAGTGAGGAAAATCTGCACTGCAGTTCACACCAAAACCAGTGCATTTTTGGAGTTTTGTTGCCTCCGCGTCGCTCAACCGATCGATGTAAGTATTCCGCAACTTTCTCGATTTGTATTCGCACTCGTTTCATGTTTGTTATTCGATCCGTGGGACCTAGAAACTCCAACATGAAGCAAGCATTGCGTTCTTGGAACCATCGTTTTGATGTAATCATAATGGTATATGATTTAATTCAAAACGGAAATGATTCTTGTGTATATAAGGAGGTTACTGAGAGCGCACTGACAGTGATTGTCCTATATAATGATGATATATCATTTCTTGGAAATGACATTCCCATAATACAATCGGTGAAAGCTTGGCTTTCATAATAATTCTCCGTAGAATACTTGGGAGAGACAACTTTTATTCTAGGAATAAAGATCTACTGGGATAGATCTAAAAGTTGTTGGCACTCTCCGAGTACTCGTACATTGAAATAAATATACGCGACCTGGTGTCTCATATGCTTTGAGCACATGGAGTCACAATCAGGCCAATCCAAGTGATAGTCACTGGATTGATGTTAAGAACATCCTTAAGTATCTTAGATGAACTAAGGATGCTTTCTTATACTATGGAGGATGAGAACTTGATGTGACTGGGTTCACCGCTGCAAGTTTCCAAACCGACAATAACGACTATAAGTCATAATAAAGGTACTATATAGTTTGAATAACGGAACAGTGAGCTGAAAATATTCCAAGTAAGATACTGTTGCCGAATAAGCAACAAAAACGGAATATTGCTGCAGCTGAGGCTGCAATAGAAGCACTTTGGATCTTAATAATCCTAATTGGATTAGTAAGAGTTCTGTTAGCAGCTGAGCTAGGCTACAGCACAGACTAAAGAATTAATGGTCTCATCAACGATCCAAATATATATAGTTCAACTATTCATCCGATTCGTTCGGATCATACATCGTGGCGATGTGATGATCGAATAAATTGCATCAGATGATAAATTTGCAAATCCGCTGACGAAAACAGTTTCTCAGCAGAAGTTTGAGCGAACCGTACATAGTTCAAGTGTAGGACACTTGAGTGATTGGCTATAGGCCAACTGGGAGATTGTTGGACAATTATGACCCATGGTATCACTATTTGTACAGAACATGGTGTTGTTGTACAAATTAACTAAGTGACAAAGGAAATTGCTCTTTTATCATTTGTAATTAGATTACCGGGATATATAAATGATAAAAGTCCATATGATTAGTTCCGGATTGATAAGATATGAGACAATATCAATCCATGAATGTTTAATCATTAAAACATTCCTAGTCGCAGTATTATCGAGATTGGACATCGATAATGCGGAATAGACTAGTATTACACTTGTGCGCGTTGTGGGAGCATAACGGCATAGTTCTCATATATTTAAGTATTGGATACTTATGCAAGTGTAATAGGAGGTTATGTTTACCGATGGTACGGAAACAACTTCGCTCTGGATAGACCCCTCGAAATTCCATTGGTAGTATGACTATGTGTCTATGGAAGTCCGAATCAGGGTAGGTGTATTTGGTCTTAACTTGAGACTTGCACCGCTAATACTTGCGACAATTAATATACTTTGGTTTTGGTCGTCCAGGGCTTTAATAGGTTCTGTGTACGCCTCTTCTGGGTATATTGAGAATCGTAGTGTATTGGGTGTGATGTCAAGATGGAAGTATCACTCCAGTCATATGGAGATGATGGTCACGTAGGATACAGAACTGGTGCTCTTATATGTTGCAGCTATCGGGATAATATGACTAAGTCATAGTTAACCGATTATAGAGACTAGTTACCAGAGATCTGGTATGTGCTTCGTACGGGGCAGACACAATTCCAGCCTCAGGCCTAGCACGTGACATCCGATACTGGATCGCAATACGCAATACTTCGTATACTACGCCTGATATAGATTACATATTCCTTAAAGAATAATCCTGGAGAATTGGGTAGGCACGGTGATTTTCTAGAAGCCAACCATGTCTTGTAAATCGGTAAAAATATAGTACTAGGTACGTACGTGTGCGGATAGTCCGACGGCCGGATTTACTGCCAACATATACAGGGATCTCATGGGTCGCTTCCCGAAGATTTACCGATGATGTATGACTCGCACATTATTAATATGAGATTGATTAATAGAGAGAGAAAATTAATCTGAGATTAATTATAGAGATATTTTATCTGGGATAAAATACTATTTAAAGAGAGAGAACGATTAATTTGGAATTAATCGATAAAATAATATATTCGATATATTATACGAAATTAGATTTCTACGCGGAATTAAAATTAGATTTTAATTCGGGCAAACGAGTTAATTTAGAATTAATTCGCTAGCGACGTGAATAGTAATTTTGCTAGGCATAATTATTTAATTAAATTTGATTTAATTACGTCGCAACGGAAAATAATTAGCGAACCCGAGCCCGGGAGTGTTTGCGGGCCCACTCGCATTTCGAATCGAGTGGGTCCCACAAGTCACATCATGCTTCACATCACTAGTCAACTTTATCACTTTAATGTGGTGGAAGTTGTTGGTTGATGGTTGAGTGCAAAACACTCAAATGTGATGGTTTGAATGACTAATACAATTTATTTAATTTTTGGTATATCATTTTGAATTGATTTTTGAAATCCATTCAACCAACACAACTCTTCTTTCTTCTCTCCATCCTCACGGCACTTGGTGTCTTTTCTCTCAAAAATTTCCTCTCAATGCCGAGAGCAACAAGGAGCAAAGGAAAGAATTTGTGGCAAATTTTTCCAAGATGCTAGCACATCCAAGGGGTCAAACAAAGGTGATAGTGAAACTCATTCATGAGCATGGAATCCATTCACAAAGCTTGGAGCTTGGAGATCAAACATGGAGCAAAAAAGAGGGGCTTGGCCGAGAGCCTTCAAGGAAGGAGCAGAAAAGTTTTGTGTTCATCGCATCTCAAATCCGATCAAAGTGAGTATTTCCGTAACTTTACTTTGATGTATTCACATGTTTTCATTGCTTAATTTGATCTTAGGATAACCTAGACAACCAACATCTTAGGCATATTAGAGAGTAATATTAGAGAGTTTACAATAAAAAGAGAGTTTCCACCATTTTTCAAGTTTTGAAGATCTTGATCGAAGGAGTGCCATTTTGATCAATAAGCAACCAATTATCCAATAAGAACTTAGCCAAGAGATCCATAAGTGCATCGAGACGGGATTAATAAGTTTGTAAGGATATATGATTCTGGACTTGGTTTAAAGTTTTTCATCTTCTACAAAAATATTTACAGATTTTTCTTAAGACTTTAAATTATTGTTTGTGATTTATGATTGCTTGTTTTGGTTGAATTATATATGTTAAAAGTGATAAATAATACATCCCGTCAACACAACTATTATTTATCTCAATATTGTTATTTTAATACTCAACTCAATATTGAATCTTAATTTTTCAAAATTTGAAGCAATTCAACAACCGAATTGGCAATCAAATTAGTATTGCGTCATTGCAATTCTAAGCATTAATACAAAGTCCGTGATGTGGGGCATCAAGCACAAATGATAACATACTCATTTTCACTTTTTAAAACTTTGTTGATAAAATTTCTCTACGGTCGTTCTTTGTCGTGTACATCCGATTATGTTAAAATAAAAGATTTTGTGTCAAATTAAATTAAATACTGGATCTTGCATTACTTCTGCTCTATAGGTAATTGGTAGGGATAACATAATTTGAACCCATAATATTTTTTATACAAACTACGAAATTATGCACTACATCCATTTCAATTTGTCTACGTACGTACAGTCTCATTTTAATAAATCTTCGTCTTATTTTTTACATCCTTATTTTTTTTCATTCCCTCTAATTCATTTAAAAAATAATGAATCTTGTCTTTTAACTTCGATATTTATTATATATAATTAGGACATTACAAATGTGATTTTTGTAACTTGGTATTAAAATTTTAACCTCAAACATTAAATTTGCTACCTAACTCGTACTATATTCCCCATTTTTGTATTTAAATAGATCGTTCATATATATGGATTAACAACCACATATTCGATATTCAACATAAGGACAAATTTTAAATCCTAATCTTAATTACTTACCCGTAACATGTGGAGGAAAATGATTACATAATCCAATTTTGTTATCTTCTTCTTCAACAAAAATGGTTAACGTTAATCACGGGGACTACTGTTGAGACAAATTTGACACTCAAGACAAAATTTTGACTTGAGTGTTTCATTTTTGAATTGTATAATGTGGATGATGCAATGATGATGGCTACTTCAAGACACCAACCGCTTTTTCTTTTTCAGCGTTTCTGTAACAATAAAATATTAATAACATGCATATGTTTCCTTAATGTTCAATGCTGATGGCATAAATAATAATTTTGCGATGATAAATTTTCTTACTTTTGAATTTGAATGGTAAACTTAGTCCAAGTTGATTCTTCTAAGTTAAGGCTGGAGAAGCAAAACCATACAAAATGAGATGATAATAGTTTTCTCCCAAGTAAGATATATAACGGGTGTGGTATGATACGAGATGTCAATATTTGTATCCGATAATAATCAATGATTATAAAAAATTTATTTGCACATAATCCTAATATAGCAGGCTCTCATGGAAGCTTCGTTCACATGAGAATTTTACATTTACTAATACGGTAATGCCAATATCATGTCCGACCTGAGCGCCAATCAACGAATATAAAAAATTATATCCGTACTTCTTAACTTTAACATACGGATCCCCATTTTCGCAGGGATTTTTATGATCCCAACAGGGCCTTGTGTCACACCCAACAAACAATGTGGCCTGACCGTTAGACTTAACTCCGCTCCGGAGATGCTTACAGCCCACTGTGCACAGTTATACGCCCTTGAATGGTGATTTATTGGGGGTAGTTCTGGTGTTGAACGTGGCCTGATTTATTGGGGCTGATATTGTTCATTAATAAGTTAGTTACTTTACTAAATGCATTTGGATTTGTTATAAGGAATATGTGCAAATTATCATCATTTTATCTTCTATTTATTCACTTATCACTCCTCAATTATATAAGGATCCTCATTATAGGCAAATAATATAGAGATGATCGGTCATAAAGCCACAAAAAAAATATCCAGCGGTGTATTTTTGCTTCCTCTCTTTGTCGTTAATAAGGATAATAATGGTCGGATATCTGAAACTGAAATCAAATCTAATATTTAATATTTATCTATAACCGAAAAAAATTTCATAGTTGGTATTTGTGTCTGAAATATTTAAATAATAACTAAAAATTTAAAAAATTTAAAATTTTAATTAATTAATTACTTATCTAAAAAATTAAATTTTTGGTTTTGTAATTAATATTATTATATTATTATATTTTTTTTATTTATTTTTAGTTGGATATTGAATATTAGAAATCCAAAATATAAAATCCACAATTATTTAATATCCATTTTGAACACGTAATTTCATATCTGAAACTTATTCACTATCCATTAAACTTTGGATATTGAAATTTTTTTTAATCGATTATGATCGGATATCTAATATATCTAATTAAATTACAAAGAATTGTTGACAAATGGAAAATAGAAATCAAACTACAGTCAAAATTCAAAAGCTTATGAAATCCATCCACCATGCAAATTACAAAATCATACGTACGTACGTAAACCCAGTACATCCGTTATCAATTGAATCACGTTTCGTTTTTCTAAAACTTTTTAACGTATGAACTTAACCTTATTTGTTGATTGTTGTTTTGATTTTGTTCAATGGTCACAAAGGAATCAAAGCGAGTTTTTAAAATATGACCCAATAATTAATAAAATATAAAAATAATATTATATAATTAAAAATTAAAATTTACATTAATTATCTATTTGAACTGTTTCCGAGAAAACCTCGATAATAAAGTAAAAAAAAAAAAAAGAAGACCATAAAAGGAATAAAAAATAAAGGGGTTCTTGGCCTACTACATTTTACAGCTCAAAGCTAGTTCTAGTTTTCATTGTTGTACTTTTGGTAACAATGTAAAAGCTTAATTTTGTAATTCATTTGAAAAGAGAAGTGCATTCATAATAATATAAAAAGAAGTCAATCAAACAATGCTTGAACAAAGCTTTGAAACCGGCCAAGAACAAACAAATGACCAGAACATTCAAACGCATTTTCAGCCGCCCAAGTTTTTGATAAACATTCACTTTTTTGTTTTTCCCAAATATCTGTACTTAAACGAACTAAGTAATTGACATGAATAAAAATCATAAAAAGAGATAGATTTTACGGAGATTAATGAAACAATAATTTCGAATATACCACGATAGCATCAAAAGATCCATATAACCAATCTGATCTAATGGGAAAAAACTTTGTTTGATTTAGTTTATCTGTAATTAAATATATGTTCATATGCCGAACAAGAAACAAAACAAGAAACAAAACATCCACATCGTATCATCTTGTTTTTTTTTCATGTTTCTCAGTGTAATTTGTTAATTGAAACTTATGCACAGCCAATGCTTTCTGATCAAACCAAAAGATCAGAAGGGGAAAAAGGATGTTAAAAGTTAAATTTTATAACAACCATGTCAAATGGATTTTTTACACACTCATTAAGATGATGGAAATAAATACTTAAAGAGCAATGATGATGCTTTTCTACTCACGCTCATTTCCTCAGTTTTTCATGAACAAAAGGAATACTGTCACAATGATTATCAAATAATTGGAATCAAAGAAAAAAAAGGAATAAAAAATAACAATTTCTGGTACAACTACTACTACACCAGTTGAAGCTGCTGCAATTTGTGAAGATGCTCCAACAGTGACGTAGCTTTCCGCTTGGCCCTCTCTGTGCCACTCTTGGTAAGCTCTGTCAGCGGTATGACAGCACCAAGCCTGCTTATGCAGGCAAGATTCTCAGTGTCCCTCTTGCACAAGGCCAGTAAAATGGCAGCCGCGTTCTCTTTGTTACGAGGCAGACCTATTCTCAAAAGATCTATCAAAACAGGTATTGTGCTGGCTTTCACTATAGCTACCTTAGCCTCTGGGTTACTCGCTAGAACTGACAGTATGGTCAGAGCCTCATCAATCATACAGTTCCTTGAATCTGTAAGCATCTTCAATAATGCTGAAATAATCCCGGCTCTTACAGCCCTGCCCTTGTTTCCCATATAAATGCACAAATTGAACAATGCTGTTGCAGCATCTTTCCTCCCTCTAGTGCTTCCATTGTGGAGCAAATCTACCAGAGCTGGTATTGCACCAGATGAACCGATTATTATTTTGTTTTCATCCAAAAGTGACAAGCTAAAGAGTGTTGCTGCTGCATTCTCTCTTGCTTCCATGCTTCCGGCTCTGAGGATTTGAACTATAGAAGGAATGGCTCCGGCAAGCATTATGAGTCCCTTGTTATTTTCATATATAGAGAGATTAAGAATGGCTGTCACTGCATGTTCTTGTGTCATCGCGTCATCTATTGTTAAAAGGTTAACCAGAACAGGTATTGCTCCTGCTTCTGCAATTATAATTCTGTTATCGGTACTTCTTTTAGAAAGGGATCTAATTTCAGCCACAGCAGCTCTACGCTCCTCAACAGAGCGCCTTGAAAGTTTGTGGACCAGTGCCTCAATGGCTACCACATCCCTGCTAACATCACGGAAAGAACCATCACTCTTCTTTATCTTCCCGTTAGCTAATCCTGTAGGCTGCTCAATGTTGTGTGTAGTACACCACTGAGCAATTAGACTTCTCAAAACATAATTTGGGGTGAGTGTCAGGTGTTCGAGCTTCTGCTGAGTTTTTGGACATGTTATATTGCCACAATCTATCCATCTTTGTATGTAAGATCTCTCGTACGTCTGCAGTTTAATTATGAAAAAAAAATCAGAAGTCCAGCATAATAATGTAGTTCGAGTTTTGACAATCTTGCATAAAACTTTATATAAAAACATAAAAAATTTAAATGGAATTTGACATTGTGAATTTGTGATGCATACCTGTCCTGTTGCCACAATAACAGGATCCCTCATTAGTTCTAATGATATAGGACAAAGAAAATCAGCAGGAATTATGAGCGCATCGGGCTTCTTAATTTCATCCATACTCTTAACGGCTGAATTCCCCTCTCCTTCTGCATCGGCTTCGTCTGATGGACAGACATCAGATGACACAGAAGAGCTCCTCCTTTCCAATTTATTCATCATCTGATCTGCATCAGGGCCTTCTGAATCAATAGCATCTGGGACATGGTCTGCCTTTGATTTAACCTCATGATTTGTATTACTACCTTCGTTCTGCAGTGGCCAGGATAAGGCATGAAAAAACTTTCTCGAATTCAGAGACCCGTACCTCTCAGTGGCTCTGTCTAACTGAGATCTCACCAGCCCAACCTAGTAAAAGAATCTTGTTAAGGGCACATTCAATCAAGACTAAAGAATTACATTTCTCAGTTACGGTTATAATACCTGTTCTTGAACTTCCTCGGAGATGTCAAAACTATCATATGGTATACTCCCCAAGGCTTTCTCCAGTTTCCAGGTGACACATTGAAATTGGAAAGAGATTTTTTTGGCAGCTTCATCCTTAAATCAAGATATAGCAAATTTCAGAGATGCACCTATAAATATGTAAACGATTGTGCATGATCACAACAAAATATCAGCAAGAGTAAGCCTCCATATCCTAAAAATTAGAATGATATTGACAATCTTGACCAGTAAACAAGTGATCCTCATCTCTCCCAATCCCCAACGTTCTAATTTCGATTGTCGCCATTAAACACCATTATCACTTTTTTTTAATCAAATTTGATATCTAGTAAACATTATATTAATAAGATTTGATAATCGAGTGCGACAGACATGCTTGAAATCATTAAACGGCATCAAACATCAACAAGTTAAACAAAATTTCATGCAAATCTATTATGGCATTTTCCTTCATGATCTGGAAACAATTTTAAGATAAGCTAAGAATTTCAAGATCCAATTTGGACCACACTTCACAGCAAAAGGCAAAAGTGACTTTTTATCACTTCCATATATGAACTTTGTTAAAATTGTATCTGAAAACATCCAATGCTACCCACTTTTTAAGAATTTCAGAACCCTTTACATAATCAAAGAATGGTATCCAAATTAGACATAAAAACATGTGCTTAATTTTTTAATGTCACAATCTCCCAGTTTCAAGTAGCTAAAAATAAATTCAATTCCAAGGATGCTCTTATCAATGACATCAAAACACCATATTGTTGAAGGAATCATTACGAAGTTCCAAAATTTCATCATCCGAAAAAATTTAAAAAAAAAAAAAAAAAAAAAAAGTAAATGCTTACAGATGAGTCACTAGAACTGCAGCTGGTAGCAACAGCAAGCAGTCTCTTAGCAGCCTGGAGAGCCACAACGAGATCATTCCACCAAAACAATGACGTCGATGACGAAGAAGACTCAGAAGTCAACACATCCAACGGCCCAGAATCCCTGATCTCCTCCAACAAATGCTTTAACAGAGAAATCCTCCTCACAAGATCCATACAATCTTTCTTAAACACTCCACACCCATTTCCACAACTCATCCCAGTAATCTCCCCGACGACCTCCATCGCCGCCTCAGCCTTCCGTTCGCCGGTTCCGGGGAGAGCGAAGCCGCCTGTCATTGCCACGTGTGAGGAGAGAAAATGAAGGGAGATTAAGAGGTACCCAGATGGTGGAAAGGGCAAAAGAGCATTAGGGAATTGATGGGCTTTATTTATTTAAATGAAAGAATTATGAGAGTAAGTAAATAAGAAAGAGAGCGAGATTCACGGGAGAAAAGAACAAGAAGATACAGTTGGACTCGGCATATTATCAAGTGTATTACCACCAACTGCTGCTTCAAGTCTTCGCTTTTACACACCAGCTTTCCCCTTCTCTTCTTCTTTTTTTTTTTTTTTAACAATTAACATATGGATACCACATTTTTAGCGTAATTATCAAATAAAACGATCACCGAAAACTTTGAAGCAAATAGGTCCACTTCTTCTTCTTCTTCTTTTAATAATTGTTACAATCTTATATATATCTATATAAATTTATTGACAAATTGGATAAATATATTTGTAGTACTGTCTAAACATTTACAAACATGAGAACGAAAGTATATTCTTTTTAATATTTGAGAGATATTTATGTATATATTCACATATTTATACAAGCTAATTGAGTTATTAAATATGAGATGGACATAAGTTTGTTTGCACTAATGTAAGGTGTTGGTCATTATTTTCTGTCATGTCATGGGTCTTCAATGTAAAATAGTTATAAAATTTTTCTTCATCTGTGATTTTTTTAAGTTTAGGGACTTAATATAATTACTATATTTTTCTTCCTTATACCGTGTGGATGACATAGCACTTCTTGTTTTGGTTATGATTTGGAAAGCACACCGAAATTGATGACAGGCTGTAAGAGGCCGTTATTATTGTTATGTGGCCCATATAATATATTATATTATATATATATATATATATATATATATATATATTTATATTTATATTTATGAGAAATGCTAATAAGTGTCGAACACTCCTTAAAAATCCATTTTAGAACAGTTTTTATAGGATAAAGGAAAACGTAATTAATATTTTGACAATTTTTTATATTCTCCATAAAAGTGATATGAAAACCTTCCAAAAATGGATCCTTAATGAGTGTCATTGGGGCACTCGTTAGCATGATTATATATATATATATAATCAAGAACATAACTTGAAGGTGTCCAAGGTCAATAATCAAAAAGTTTTTTAATACTGTCGAACACCTCCCGTAAAGGAAGCTCAGTTTAAATTACTCGGATTCATGCATTATAGTTGGCACTTTGACAAACTTAACAAATTTCTTTGACAAAAGGTAAAAAAAAATTGTTTGATTCAAGAGGATGATAATATAAGTGATCTTGTGCCCAAACCTTGCTTGTACTATATTACAAGAAAGGTCTGAGTTACATTGTATGCAAATGTGGTTATAGTCGACACATGTGATTAGATGTGACTAATAGATTGACATATCGTATTTTCATGATCCACGTACCTAAAATTTAAGATCAATCCGACCTACATACGTATCGTGCCCGCAAGTCCAATGGGAAATCCAGTCATTACTCATTACACTCATTTACTAAATTTAAAATTTTAATTTTTTTTTCCTATGACTAGTATCAAATGCCAAAATACTTAAATTCTTTTTAGAATGAATTTATTTGCACTCTAAAAATTAATTCAAACACCAAAATACTCAAAACATTCCTATGATAAAATTGGAAATCAAACTCAAATTTGAAGTAAGAATTGTCGTTAATCATCAACAGTATAATATTCATTATGTACAAAGACCAAAAAGATTTTAATAACCGGTGTAGGGAAATAATCTTTCAAATTGCCATATAAAATAGAGTTAATAAATTTAATCAGGCTCCAAAAAAATGAAGATATTATGATGATTTGATGAAGAAACAAAAATTTCGGGTGGTGTCTGATGTATTTTTATTTTTATTTTAAATTAAAGTTATTATGTCCTTATTAGTAATATTATAAAAAAGATATTTTTTTTAAATAAAATAATTACTAATTAAAGAGTGTCTGAAATATTTTTAGAGTTCAAATAGTCACATCTTAAATATAATTATGAAAAAAAAACTGATAAATGTTTTTAAAGATAAATTTAGTGTAAGACAATATATATGTAAACAAGTATTTATTTAAAAAATTGAGGGTTTGAATTGTTGCGGAAAATGTGTGATTATCAATGGAAATAATATTAAAAGCTGGAAGTATGAATAATATATTACAAAGAGCAGTAAAGGAGACAATTTTATTTTTCATGGCAATATCAAATTTAATTCCTTAAATTAAATTTGTTGGTGGGGTATGTATTGTTTTATTATTATTATTTTTTTTTTTGAGGGAGTGGGAGTATATATTGTTGGATCTTGATTCGAAGCCTCTTCTTCTTCTTTAAAAATTATAAATTAAAAAAACTGTCATTTTCGTTTTGGGTATTAAACTATTAATTAAGAATCTTGAATATATTCTACTTGGTTTCATCAAACCAAATAAATAATAAGTATTTGATTGTTATGTTTAGCCGGCCATTTTGGGCTGTGAATTAATGATTCAATTTAAATGAAAATGTCTCTCTCAAATCATCCCACCACGTCACATATATTCTATGCAAATCCAAAAATTGGATTTTTTTTTTAATTTATTTTTTGAGGGATTATTTTTTTTGGTTTTATATAAAAGGGCTCTTAAAAGATGGAATCTATATTTGATTTTCTTGGGTTTAGCCTTGCTGAAATTGATGTTTCAATTTATCATTCTTGTTGTTAATAAAGATTTGGACAGCTGAAATTAACTTGGATTATCCGGTTTCTATTGATTGAATCCGATACAGGTTAGTAGCTGATTGCGATTTTATAAATCTAACACGCAAGCGCACGTATCGTTCAAGTAATATAATGACAAAAATCGGATGTCGAATCCATAGAGACTTAATATTTCTCTTATTAATATCAAGACTAACATACTTACCTTTAACAAAATTATTGAGAAAAATAATTGATTTGATGATGTTGGCGGTATTTTCAGGCCCTATGATATTTTAGCAATATGGTAGGGGTAAAAAGATAATTCCCTTCTTGGTTAAGATCATTAATGCCGACCCGACCACTAAAAGCCAACAGTAAAGGGCCGAGCACTTTATGATCGGTAACCGACCACTCCAGACCGGATGGTCGGGCATTATCAGATCGATAGCAGCATTCTCAGTTCAAAAGACCATTGTGACTGACCTTATGAAGACCGAGAATATGATGATATATGCTCCAGAAGATAAGACATCATATTTTTACGGATAAGAAGATAAGTTATCCTACTTTCATGGGAAAAAATTGATAAGTCAGTGTCCTAATAGGATAAGGGAAGTGAAGGTAATTTCGACTAAGAATTTTTATGGGAAAAGGAAAACTGTTTCTTTGTTATTATAAATAGGAGGGGAAAGCGTGCTTGTAAGGGGGGTTGAGAAGAGAACAAGAGAGAATTAGACTTGTAAACACAAAACAGATCAGAGAAACATATTTCGGTAATAAAACATCGTCTGTTCTGTGCCCGTGGATGTAGGTTGGATCTGATCCGCCGAACCACGTTAAATCTCTTTGTTGATTGGTGAATTTACTTATCTTTTGCCAAATTTGCTTTTGGTTTCCCATAAACAAAACAAATTCACAGTTGAATGAGGATTGTCTCGGGAGTAAAAAAAAAAAAACCTATTGCCCCTGAGACCAAAATCAGCCGTCAACAGTTGGCGCCGTCTGTGGGGAGCTCCAACAAAAAAACAGCTCGCGTAGTAAGACAATGGCAGAAGGTGGAAATCACCGGTCGTTAGGGAGTTCAACGGCAGATTGGATGGAGAAAATGGAGGAAAATATGAGGAAAGATAGGGAGGAAAATCAAAACCTTTTGAAATCCATGATGGAGAGACTGGAGAAGATGGAAGAGACGAATAATGAGAGACTAGAAGCCGGAACCAGTCGGAGGAGAGGCGAAATAGCAGGAGGAAAAATGGTTGCAGACAATAGCGAAGACGATGAACCTAGGAGGAAGGGTCCCTACGGGATGAGGTCTGTAGTGGTAGAAAAAGATTTACAAAAGGAGGATACGTAGGAAGAAGAAGAGGGGAGACAGTCGCCAGATTCTTCCTATGATAGCCCCCGCGACACCAAAAGGGGAGACAGAAAGTATGGTGAAACTAGACGGGAAACCTCAAGTCATGAGGAACGCCTAGCCTGGGGTGAAAGACGCAAAGAAGGCCGCAGGAGGCGGCACGGTAACACATATGACAATATAAAATCTTGGTTAAGAAAAGAAATGGCCAAGTGGGGAGAGAACCCCAAAACTGATACGGGAGACGCTCGACACGACGAGGCTGAATCCCCCATCAATAAATAAATAAGGTCGGTAAAGTTCCCAAGACGATTCAACATGCCGTCCATGACGCCCTACAAAGGCCACACTGATCCAAAATCCCATATTGAGAGTTTTGTCCTATTGACGGAGGTCCAATGAGTAGTAAGGGATGCCGTTTGCAAAGTATTCCCTCTAACCTTGGGGGGATCTTCCATTCTGAGGTTTAGAAGTCTAGCACCAGGGAGCATCGGAAGCTTCGCGCAACTCAGGAAGTCATTTGTTCGGCACTTCAAAGGGGCATGAGTCCCAAAGAAGACAATTGGGGAATTGAGGCTCATGAAATAGGGGGACGATGAACCCCTGAAGGCTTTCAATGAGCGGTACCATAGCATGGTGCTCGAGGTAGGGGGATATGAGTCGCTCGAGGCCTTGGAGAGTTTGAAGGGAGCCTTAAAGATCGGAAAGCTGTGGACCCACTTGAGGATCCAGGGTACACCGGATTATGCCACCGCTTTGGAAACAGCCCGAAATTTGTTTTGTTGGAAGATGAGGAGAGAATCACCCGGAGGGGGACAACTATCAGAGAGAGGACGACGAGGGCAGAAGCTCCTCGCAGGCCAGATAGGGAGTTCAAAAAACCACCCCCGAGCCGAATGGAATTCAAGCCGATACCTCGGAATGACCATGAAAAGGGAATATCGGCCCAGGTGAACCATGTGGCCGGGGAAGAGGCATACATTCCTTTGAACAAACCGCTGGGGCAAATCGTCATGGAAATCTCGGGAAATGGCCTCTTGATAGAGCCTGACTTTAGAAGATTCCCACCAGACAGGAGAAATAAAAAACCCTATTGCAGACATCATAACTTGAGGGGACATACGACAGATGGATGCAAAGACTTGCGGGAGCAAATGGAAGACCTAGCGCGGAATGAGTACTTGAATAATTATATTGACCATGAAGTTTTGACGGCCAGACAGAGCACATTGCCGACAGGTGAATATCATCACAAGGGGGAAGACACTGGCCAGGGACTCTAACCGGTCAAGAAAATACTATAGTCGGGCTCGGGGGTTGGAAGTGTTAAAAACAGAACGAGCCTCAGAAATACAAGGTGGTCGGTCAGTGCCAATAATGTTCACGGATGGGGATGCTCGAGGGGTGAGTTTTCCCCAAGATGATGCATTAATAATCAAGGCGACAATCGGCGGTTCTGAGGTAGACAGAATCCTAGTGGATCCCGGGAGTGCAGTGGATATAATCTCCAAGGAGGCTTTGGATGGCCTTGATGTGGAGTATGCGACTCTAACCGATGATGAGACTCCCCTATACGGCTTCGGAGGCTCAACGGTCGTCCAATTGGGAATGATACAATTGGCAATGACGATCAGAACCCGTCCCCGGACTCAGACGATTATGATAAATTTCACGGTGGTGGATTGCATGAGCAGTTACCAAGTCATTGTTGGTCGGCCTTTCATGATGAAGACAAAGGCTGCGATGTCTTGCTATTACTTAAAGTTGAAATTCCCCACCCGGGAAGGGATTTGAAGCGTGTGCGGGAGTCAGAAGGTGGCTCAGAGCTGTTTTTCCACCCTCTCACGGGAAACCCTCTGCATTGAAGTGGGTACCCGGAAAAGGCAAGAGAATGAAGACGGGGAAGAAGCAAGTAAAGATCCGGGTCCTCGGCCAAAGAAAGTTGCCCGGCTAGGGGCAGTCGAAGAATTAGAGGTGATAGAACTTTTCGGACCTGGGAAGAGTGTAAAAATAGGGGGAGACTTAGACGAGGTCCTGAAACAGGACCTGCTGAAGTGTCTAAAGGAGTACCCATATATATTTGCATGGGGCACGACGATATGCCCGGGATTGATCCGAAGTTCATCAATCATCGTTTGGCAGTAAACCCATCACATAAACCGGTCAAGCAAAAAAGAAGAACCTTTAACCAGGAACGGTGCAGGGCAATGGCTGCCGAGGTAGAAAAACTATTGAAATCCGGTTTTATCAGAGAAGTGAAATACCCGGAGTGGGTATCGAATGTGGTATTAGTAAAGAAATCCAATGGAAAGTGGAGGATGTGCGTGGATTTCACCGACCTCAACAAAGCGTGCCCGAAAGACAGCTTCCTACTACCAAACGTAGATCAGTTGGTGGATTCGACGGCATGTCAGGGACTGCTAAGCTTTATGGATGCATTCTCGGGATATAACCAGGTGAAGATGCATCCTGAGGACGAGGAGAAGACGACCTTTGTTACCGATCAGAGGCTTTAATGTTATAAAGTAATGCCTTTCGGATTGAAAAATGTGGGGGCAACCTTTCAGAGGCTGGTGAACAAGATTTTCAAGCTACTCATCGACACATCGATGCTGGTATATGTTGATGATATGATAACAACGTCTAAGGAGCCAGGGTGTCACGTGACCGATCTGAAGAAAACCTTTGAATTACTGAAGAAATATAATTTAAAGCTCAACTCTGAGAAGTGTGCTTTTGGAGTGGCCTCGGGAAAGTTTTTGGGCTATATGGTAAGCTCCTGAGGCATAGAAGCAAACCCACAGAAAATCCAAGCCGTTCTGGACTTAAAATCTCCTATGATGATAAAAGAAGTGCAAAGCCTGACCGGTAGGGTGGCCGCACTCAATCGATTTATTTCCCGAGCAACCGACAAGTGCCACCCCTTCTTCAAAGTCGTCAATAAGGCAAAAAAAGAAGTCAATTGGACGCCAGAATGTGAGGAGGCCTTCCTGCAGTTAAAACAATACCTGACGCAGCCCCCACTTCTAGCAAAGCTGTCCCCAGGTGAGACCTTATACTTATATTTAGCTGTTTCGGAGCATGCAGTAAGTTCAGTATTGGTGCAAGAGGCCGACAAGGTTCAAAGGCCAGTGTATTATGTTAGTAAAGCTTTATTAGATGCCGAGACCAGATATCCAGCACATGAGCTGGTCACCTTGTCATTAATCACTGCGGCCCGGAAATTACGACCTTACTTCCAGGCACATCCTATTGGGGTTTACAATGATTATCCTCTGAGGCAGATTCTGCAGAAACCAGAGGTTTCGGGCAGGTTAATGAAATGGTCGGTGGAGTTGAGTGAACATGACATTTCTTACCTCTCAAGGGCAGCGGTAAAAGGGCAGGCTCTGGCAGACTTTGTTGCTGAATTCACAGAACCCCAAATTTTGACCGTGGGGGAAGACAACTGAGAGATGTCAGTAGACGGATCTGCCAACTCATAAGGTAATTGGGCCGGAATCATATTGAAAACTGGTAAAGGTGAAAAAGTATTGTTCGCCTTGAGATTCGCCTTCGAGGCCACAAATAATGAGGCAGAGTATGAGGCAATTTTAGCCGGTTTAAGGTTATGCACGGTGATTGGCGTCCACGACGTAGTTGTAAGAAGCGACTCCGAGGCCACTTGGTTATTCGGCTCGGGGCTGGATTCGTTTCGCCGAGGCCATTTTTGTTTCTCTCAGCTCAGGGTCGGGTTACATCCCACCGAGTCTGTCTTTTGGATTGGGGACATAACATTTCCCCCAGAGCCAAGTGTTTCTCTCAGCTCGGGGTCGGGTTACGTCCCACCGAGCCTATCTTTTGGACTGGGGACATAACATTTCCCCCAGAGCCAAGTGTTTCTCTCAACTCAGGGTCGGGTTACGTCCCACGGAGACTGTCTTTTAGACTGGGGACGTAACATTTCCCCAAAACCCAAGTGTTTCTCTCAGCTCGGGGTCGGGTTATGTCCCACTGAGTATGTCTTGTTGGACTGGGAACGTAACACTCCCTCAAAGCCTAGTGTTTCTCCCAGATCGGAGGCAGGTTTCGTCTCACCACAAGATCATATTCTTGGCTCGGGTCGGCCGGGCCGCGGGTGATTGTTTGCAGGGAAGCATTCAGAGCAAGCTATGAAATACAAGAAATGGAATGGATACATGTAAAAAAATATAATATAACAAATATAGTTGAGAAAAGTTATTACAAAAAGAAAGTGAAATATGTTCAGGTTTACACGGGGCCCCATTCGGGTTACCCTTTATAAATCAACCCGCGCATGGGCAGTTGGTTTTTCCTCGATAGGCTCGGGTGGCAGATGGCTGGGCTCGGCCTCGGAGGGAGGGATAGCGGCTTCCACATTGACGGTCTGGGAGGCCCCGATAATTACAGCTACGGGGGCCGGAGCAGGAGCCTCAGGTCGGTTCTCTTCAGGAGCTGGGGGTACCGGGGAGATCAAAATGGGGTCGGGATCCATCACCTCTTCGGGAGAAGAGATAGCCATCTTTGAAACTCCTCCTGTGAGATTTCCCATTTGCAGAGGCGGATGGCCGCATGGATATGCCACATATCCAGGTTGGGAAATATCATCGGGATAATCTCAGCGCAGTCCCCGACCCCATCAATTCTGATTGTGTCCCTCTCGGCCTCGAACTCAGCTTCCTTCCTCTTAAGCTCGTCACGGGCCCGTACCAATTCTTCATATTTGGCCCTCAATTTGGATTCAACGCTGCACACTTCCACCTGTAGGACCCTGTTGTCGGCCTGGGCAGCCTCCAAGTCCTTCTTCGCAGCCTCAACATTTTTTCTCTCTAGAGAGGCGGTGGCCCTGAGAGCTTTATTTGTTGTATGGGCCTCAACTGCAGCCAGCTCCAGATTTTTTATGTTTTCTTCTCTACTGGCCAGCTCGGCCTCCATTTCAGTAAGTCGGTTCTGGAGCCTCTGGGCTTGGCCACCCTCGGATAAAAGGCTCAGGAGGAGATCCTTGTTCTTGGCCGCCAGATAGGTCGTCTGCCGAGAAGAAATAGAAAATCAGAAATCAGAGTAAGTCATTGACTCATAATGGGAATAAGGGAAGTGTGGCTACCTTGGCCATCTGAGAGCACAACAACGTAACCACATCCTCGGGAGAGAGATCTTCGTATCTCGGAATCTTCGTCGGAGGGACCGCTTCAGCCAGTTCGTTGATTGCCGACACCAGATGAGAAGTGGCCTCCCTGATGTCCTGACTGAGGTCCTCTACGCCAAGAATTACGGCGCCTTTACACTTTCTGGAAGTCCCCTCCGACATTTTCTTCTCTCTCCGAACTGGCTTCGTTTTGTCCCATCCCCTTTTCATATCGTCGCTCAGAAGCTGCCGACAAAAATTTTATTACATCGTAACTCGATCCGGCAGCCGCTGAGGTTCTCGTTCTCTTAAGGGTCATTTTCAATTTTAAATTTTTACAAAAATTCTAACAAAATCTCCCCTAATTTTCAAGAATTCTAAATTTCAACCTAACACTAACACTACATAAATTATTCCACAACCGCCAAAACTTCGCCCCCAAATTCTACGATTTTACCAATAGCAATTTCAAAAAAATACAAACCAAAAACAGTAAAAAAATGCATTTTTTTTTGTTATTTTATTTTCGTAAAATACAAAAAAAAATTTGAAGATTGAAGGAAAAAATATACCCAAATCGCGAGCTTGAATCCCCACGTCCGAGTGGTTCACGCAATGGAGGATGGGTGAGTTGGGGAAGTGATTTGGCAAGATTTGGTGGTAGATTTGAGTGTTTGGTTGAGAGAGAAAAAGAAAAAAAAACGAGAGAGAAAATGAGAGAAAATCAAGGGGGAAATGGAATATTTGGAGTTTAATGAGTTTGGTTGAGGGATTTGAAGGAGAAATCGAGTATTGGGTGAAGAAAAATGAAGAAAAGATGAAGAAAAACCAAGAAGAAGAAGATGAAATCACCTACTGAAGGCATCAAATAAAAATCAATTGGGCACTTATCGTTTTGAAGAATTCACCCTAGAGCAAACAAACTCATCATTAGACTTATGCTTCACTACCTAAGACTATTTTTTTTAAATATTTTTCTGATATTTTTAATAAATAATAGGAACTAACACTAACATGTGCACATACCCCAAATTTAAAATTTATATTGTCCTTAATGTAAAATAAGCGTAAAGGAAAAAGATTGAGGAACAACACTACCGTGCATAGAGTTGATCAGACTCCTGGTGGTCAGACTTTGGTTGCGCAGAGTGTATGGGTTTTGCTAATACTTGCATAAATGTACCTGCAAACAAATATACACGTAAATAATACACAATAAAATAAAATTAAAGTAAATATCACAAAAATAAATATGTGGATTGCCTCCCCGCTAGTACTAAGTTTAACATCTTTAACCTGATGTGACCACCCAAATTTCATGGTGGTCTCAATTCATGTGTTAGGTTTGTAGCTGTCTCATTCCCAAGTGCATGCTTTTTCCTTCTGTGTGGCAAGATATACTTAGACTGAGTTGCTATGGCCCATTTCGCTTGATTTTCCTCTCGCACCCATACTTATTTTCCTTTACTAGTGGTTGTAGAGGTTGCAGTTACTGACTGCGCTTTCCCTCTTTGATTAGATAGAATGGGGTCTGGTGGTTTAGGCTGTGTAGTGACACGATGTAGCACATTGTCGAATTGATGGCATAATGCAGTTATGATGTAGTGCTCGTCATGTATATCTGTCTTGAAGACATCGCACACCGCTGCTTCGTCCGTCAACTTATATGTATGATTTTCCTCTCTTGCTTCCTTTTTTTCCTTTCATTGGCTCCTTTAAAGCTCTATTTTCTGTACTTTCTCAGTCTCCCCCAAGGTCGAATATTCTAAAAACTAACGTCTCTCCATTCACTCGGAAAAGTGAGGAGGCCTTGTTGTACGTCTATTAACGATCATGCGGCTGCCAAAAATGGTCTTCCCAAAATACACGGTATATTTACATCTTCATTCATGTCCAGAACTATGAAATCTGTTGGAAGCTTAAAATCCTCCACCGTTACCATCATATCATCTATATTCCCTTTGAGTATCTTGATGATTTTGTCCGTAAATTGCAAAGTCATGGAAGTAGGCTTCAACTCATGATAACCCAATCTCTTCGCCATAGGCAACGACATTAGACTAATTCCTGACCCTAAGTCACATAAAGCTCTTGACTCACAATCCACAATCGTACAGTCTATAGTGAACACGCTAAGATCTTTGTATTTGGTTGTAGTCGGTCTTTACAATACGGCACTACACACCTCTGTGAGTCTTTCCTTTTTAACCGTTATGCTCATGAGTGAAATCGTTGCTTTTTTTGTCCCATTCTCCATGGATTCCTCCAATGGAGGTTGCGGTTTAGGTGTCAAAGTAGCAGAAGTGTCAAGGGAATTTGTTCATACCTGAATTTCATCATTAAGCTCTTCATCATACCTATGGAAAATACGCTCATCCTCTAATTCCTTATGGCTGAATGAGATGATGTTGCAGAATCTTTTCCTGCCTTTCTAGGGGTGTCTTCTGTGTTACTTGGGCAAGCTCCTTATGGACTCTAACTTTGATTAATAGCAAGTTGTCCAATTTTTCAGTGCTCGTATTGAGACTGCTTAACTTTGTACCAATGCTTTCAATCTGGCAATTTTTGTTGTGTTGTCGATGTTCTGCTCAACCATCTGCCTCAATAAGTCCTCCACAAATAGGTTGTAGCTATTTGAGTAGAGGTTTTGGCTTTGTCTGTTATAGTTATTGATATAATTAACATACTCGCCACGAGGAGCGTAGGGCTCTCCATTCTGCACTCCATCATATCATGCACTTGTCTCTCCAGTAATTTTCCCATCATGCTTATTGAGGATCTTTAGACATTTGCATATTTGGTCCAATTTGGTATTCATAATTGTTTAGCTCTAACCCGTAGACTTCTGTTGCTCGCTGCTGAATACTCATTTCAATTGGCCATAGGGAATTATTGTTAGTCATCTTTTCCAGTAGATTACATGCAACATTTTCATCTTTGGCCATTAGCGCACCTTCAACTGTTGCGTCTATGATAGTCTTCATCATTCCATTAAGCCCATTGTAAAAGGTATAAACTTGCAACCATTTCGTAATACCTTGATGTAGTCACTTACACAACAGGTCTTTATATCTCTTTCATGCCTCGTATAAGGGCTTTAAATCATGTCGCGTGGATGACGCGATGTCATTAAGCATCTTTGATGTTCTGGCAAGAGGAAAATATTTGGTAAGGAACTTGGTAGCCAAGTCTGTCCATATAGTGATTGATCCTGCTAACAGTGACTAAAGTCATCATTTAGCTTTATCTTTCAATGAATATGGGAAAGCCCACAGGTGAAACGCTTCGTATGCCCCTCTATTAAAGTTGAAAGTGTTGCAAATTTTTCAGGAAATTACACACGTGTGCATTTGGATCTTCATTTGGGCCACCCCCAAACTGTACTGATTGCTGTATCATTTGAATACAGGTCTTGATGTCGCACGCGTTGGCCCAAAGGGGTGGTAGGACGATACAAAACATAAGTCCTTCAATGATTGATATCGTCCTGTCCCGAATTGGGATAGGTGTTGATGTTGGCCATCGTTCAGGCTGATTGTCATTCATGATGCCTAAAATCAAAACAAAAAGAAATTAAATTAATTAAACATGTTTGTGATCCATTACAACCTTAGATTTAATGAATTAGCTACTCATAATATTCAATAAAAATAAGCTAACCAATATAACAAGTCAAGAACTCATAAAAGATAAAGTTAGAGAGAAAATGAAAGAAAGAAACTCTCGTTTGCAGTCTTTGTCTTCAAACTCCAACTCCAGTTGATGCACTCGTTCTTGCCTTACTCTAGGCATTCTTCTATGTTCTTGGAGGCTCCAAAATATGTTACCAGACTTGATGATAGGTTTTGAGACGAACTTGTACTTAAATAGGAGGCCCTGTACATGTTTCCTTGTCAAAAATCGAGTCATGCACGAATCGGAGGATGACTTCTGCATGAGCGAAGTGCATTGCTGACTGCGCGTCGCGATGCTTTAGCCAGGTTTCTCTCTACCTGCATTTTGGACTCGCGTTTCGACTCTGAAATAAACCCCAATTTGCTTCATATATTACCGTTTTTATCCCTAGTTAATTCTATTGAGTCGTGATATTATTTTGACACATAAAACGCACCCAAAATACATTAATTCACTCATAAAGATCGATATCACTCATAAAGATCGATATCAGTTAAAATCCGTTAGTTGTTGGAAATTAGTTAGTGGACAGTTAAGTTTAAAACTAACAGAGGACTTAACAGAAGTTAGCAAGATTAATTAGATAAACGGAAATTATGGTAATAGGAATAATACAGCTTGTATACTTGTAAGGAATGCAAAATGAAGGCAAGGAAAATTTTTAAGATCTCTTTCTTTATTTTTCTCAAACATCTGGAGAACTCGTTAGCTGTTTTCGAATATTAGGTGACGGAATCTATGAACCTCGGGTCCTTTGTTACGTGTAGTGTAACATAAAGAAATATGGTGACACTATATTTTATAAAACATTGTATTCCTGTTTGAAAAGTGAAATAATATCATGAAAGTGCCACTAGTAGTGATTTATAGTTGTTGATAGTTCTGCATCATTCTTAAGATTGAGCTGAGGATGGCAAAATAAGGGCTTGACTCGGCTCTACAATACTCAGTCCCAAATCCCATAGCGGAGATATGAATTCGATTTAGAAGGAAATGAGTTTTAATAATAATGTTTTTTTAAAAAAATACTTAGAATAATAAGTATCAAAACTCTTAAATATATTACTGCTATTTAAATATGATAGCTTACGTGATTTTGTTTTGTTTTGTTTTTTATGTTTATTTAGTTAAAACAAGAGCTTTAAATAACTGTTTAAAACTAATCTACTTAAAACTAGTAAATAAATATAAAGAAAATTTATATGGTAAGCTTATATATGTTCAATGTAAATATCTAATTAAAACCTAAAATCAAAACATAACTAAATTCAAGCCTTAATAGAGAAAGAAATTACTATTGACTAGATGAATATCTGCGCGTTGCTGTAATAATAGAAGATGAACAATAAACGTAAATAATATATTTTAAAGTGACTTGTGGTTATATTACAGAAGACATGAGATAAATATTATGTAAATAATTAGAAGCAAGCGAAAGAATAAAATAAACATAAAAAAATAGTAATGCTTTAATCATCCTAAAAAAGAAAATAGAACATAGGGTTTCTGGATATAGATATTGGAAATTATGTGATATATTTATATAAGCCTTCTAATCTTATAAATTTGAATTGCACCACAAACGCGAATATGACTTTATAGTGTCGCGTATTCCAGTCAATTTTGGATCTTTAACATGTTTATATAATATATATGACATTTTCTTACTGGAATTAATACTTAATATTTGAAAAAACATGTTGACAAATATAATGTTATACATAAATTTATAATGATAATAATAACAAATCTACCACATTTAACACAAATCACTAATTGCATTAGCAAATTTATTCACCTAAAAATGACAAACATATTCATTTGATCAAGTTCACTCATCACCTAGAAATGACAAATACATTCATTTGATTAAATTCAATCACTTAAAAATAACAAATATATTTATTAATCAAGTTCATTTATCTCATAGAAATGATAAATACATTCATTAGATTAAGTTCATTCACCTAAAAATGACAAATACATGCATTAGCTAAAGTTTACTCACTTACTAAATGCACCAAATATTTTATAATTTTAAAGTGGCACATGACAATACCACATAAAAGATGAGACAAAAATACATATATGTATGATTTGAAGTGGCCTACCTATAGTCTCCAATTTTAGTTTTAAAATAACTAATAATTAAATATCTCCAAATGTAAAAATAATCTTGGACTGTGAGAATATTAGTGCCGGTCTTGATAATGGAAGACAAAGGAAAACATCAAGTTTTTGCCTTGATATTTTAAAATTTTAGAAAACACATGAGTTTTGAGGACAATTCAAATAATTTTTTTTTAAAATATTATTATTATTATTATTATTATTATTGAATTTTAGGCTTCAACCAAAATAATTAACTTTTTTTAGGCTTGGTATTTTTTTTTCAAAAGCGAGAGGGGGCTTTAGCCCCCTTTCATCATTTGGGTGGCACTGCCCTTACCCGAGCTCATGCTTTAGAAATAAAACTTTACCCGAACTCGAGCTCGACCCAGGTTTATATTAAAATGGCCAATTGTAAGCCTAAAATTAAAACATAGAATATTATAAAATTATATTAATTTTATTAAGTACATAAAAAAAAGAATATTATAAAAGAATATAATTTTATGAAGTATATCCACCATTTTCACTAAGTATACTCCTCTTGAACCAAGTATACACATCAAATTTACTAAGTACACTCCAACAATACAAATATTATTTGGCTCCACCCTGGCTCGAGTTTTTAGGCAAACTTCAGGCTTGGGCTAAGCATTGCAAAGCCCGATCCCAACCCAAAGTTTTCTCATTCCTAGATTGAGGGTTCCATTTAGACCCGGTCACTGTTCCTGTTTGGAACCGGAACCGTAAAGGACCGGTTCGGTTAGGGTTCGACCCCAACCGAACCGGTTGGAACTGTAGGGTTCCAACAACAACCCTACCCTAACGGCTAGTAGCCGTTGGGCTAGGGCAGCTCCCTGCCCCCAAAACACAAAAATGGCCAATGGTAAAAAAAAAAAAAAAAAATTTAATTCCTAACATACCCCTAATAACAGTAATAAAACGGCTATTTTTAGAGGCATTTTCGGTATAAAAAAATATTCTAAAATTCTATAAATATGGGTCATTTTTCATTATTTCAACACACCAATTTCTCAACTCTCTCAATTCCTACAATTCTCTTATTCTCAATTCTCTCATTTATAATAACAAATTAGTTATTATCATTCTCAATTTTCTTATTCTTCTTACTCATTTCTTAAACAAAAAATGGAAAATTCATCTGATAACATAATGTCAAATATGCCAACCCAAGAGAGCGGCCCTAGTGTCGGTTCACAATCACGGAGAAGAGAAGTTAAGTCTCGTTCCTCAGATGTTTTCAAAATTCATTTTCATTTAGACGATACCGATGAAGGTTCAAGAGCAGTATGCAACCATTGTGGGGTTTCCTACAAATTTTTTAGTAAATATGGCAATATGATCAAGAACATGGAAAGACATCATGCGGTTGAACTTGGACTTGATACGACGCAAACTCAAATGGCCAGGTACGCATCATCTAGTAGAGGTACGAGTGCTGTAGATTTATTTAAATATTCTGATGCAAAAAATAGAGAAGAATTTGCGAAATTAACTTGTATAACACATCTTTCTTTAAGCTTTGGTGAAAAACTTCATTTTACTAATTACGTGCACAATGCTTTAAATCCTGCTGCATGTAGAATGACTCGAAATACAACAAAACGTCATATTTTTAAATTATACAAAGATGGTAAAATTATTTTAAATGAAATATTTAAAATTATTAAAGGTCATATTTCTATATATTCTGATATTTGGAGTGACCATTGGCGAACACACTCTTACATGGGTGTGACTTGTCATTGGATTGATGCATCATTTACCATGCAAAAACGACTTATTGCATTTAGAGTTTTTGATGACCAACATACTGCACAAAATATTTATAGATTGATGAATGTAATTTTTGATGAATATGGGTTAGTAGATAAAATTTTAACAATTGGATCTGATAATGCATCTGCAAATACTGCATCCATCAATGATTTAAAAGAAATATGTCAACCAAATTTAAGGGGTCGGTTTTTTCATATTCGTTGCACATGTTGTGGATGCTGGATTTTGGCCGAGGTCCACAATCGAGAATTTATAAGTTGGGGGCACCAGCGATCCTGTAAAATAAAGTAAAGTTAGCGGGAGTATACTACCCACCGGTGTGGTGGGTGCCGGGGACACTCCGATGCCCAAGTCAGTAGTATGAAATGAGCTGTAAATGAGAGAAAATGTGAAAGCAATGCTTGTTATTACCTTATATTTCTTTAGGTGGCCGTGAGGGCGGTGATAAGTGTTTAAAAGAATGGGATGCTCTGAAAGCTTGTGTCAGAGAGCAGAAGTTTGTAAGAAAGAAGAGAAGCCTGCCCCTTATGCTGAGTTGCGTATCCTTTTATAGATTTGAAGGAATCATTCTTCTAATTGCCAGATGAATTGTACCTATGATTATTGGGATCTACAAGGTGTTAACACCTCTGGAAATTGGGGCATTTCACATGTTTAAGTTGTCATTTTACAATTTGGAATAAGAATTGAAGTTATGAGGGAGGCCCCTTCAACGTGCTAAAATGGTTAAAACTTTCGGTGGCATGTGGATGATATATATCATGTTGAGGAAAAGAGGAAATAGTTGGTGATGTGTCTTATACTGTCTCTTGATTTGGCTTTATGTGTGTAGCCTTATGTGCAAATAGTATAAGGTTTTGGGTTTTGCTTTGGGCTTTCCAGAATAGTGTTAAACTCTCTAAGCTGGGCCTCAGTCTATGGGTTTCAATGGTACTTGGGTTCGAGAGAAAAGACGGATTTTCCTCTGACCCAATTTTGGCCTGTACAGTTTGTCCCATACTCTTTAAGTCAAAAAGTCTTTTGATTTAGAGAGTATTTCTCTATGTCTGTCGTATAAAACAAAATGTAAGAGCATGTGTCAAGCTGTAAGCATTACCTTATGTCAATGCAAGGTTCAACATGGTGGTTAGTCTCTCTACATATTTAAATTGCCGTGTAATCTTTTGCGTCTTCGAAACACGCTTTTCATGCTTCAGGAACTTGATTTCGCATGAATCCATAGGACTTCCCTGGTAGATTGAACTTTGGGGAAGGTTCTGGAGCACACTGTAGGACACAGAAATTGGCGACGTTGTTCCAGGCTCGCGGCCTAGTCGGGAGTACGGAATAGCCCGCGGGGGAACTAAACCGGAGAAATAACATGGAGTCGCCACCCGGTGTGAACCGGGAAAATGATTTAAGGCCGTACTCACCCCTCGCAAGGGAAGACCTCAAACCGTTGGGTTCGGAATGGTCCCTTACTTATGCCACTTGTAATGAAAGGATTTGTGCAGTAATCTAACCAAGCCTAAGCAACATATATTTCCAAGGATAGTCTACTTCTAAGTTCATGCATAAAAAAATAAATTGGAATAACGGCAAGCATATAATTTCATGAACACATGATATTGATAAACACAGAGACGCAAATAAACAATAATTGTACAAGCATGCATATTAAAGAGAGGCAATTAAGTGCATAATGTAAAGAGATAATTAAAGTGGCAATTATACACTAAAATAAACAAGCCAAGATGCGATGCAAAAGAAGATAGGCAATAAAGGTGAAAGAAGAGAGATGTAATATATGCCCACATCTATATAGGACTTCAAGTGTCCGATTGAACGTATCTTACGTTCAATCGAACGTATCTTACGTTCAATCGAACGTATCTTACGTTCAATCGAACGTGCTTTGTCCGGCGCGGCAAAACATCGTGGCAAAGGTAGCCCTTAGGCTTTTCATCTCTCGAAATGGAGGACTTTTAATCCAACTTGATTTGCCAATGCGCCTTGCAATATGATGCATGATTATGCAAAGAGATGACATACAAAAAGTAAATAACGGAATAATAAAAGGCGCGGTAAAATATTGTCGTAAAGGTAGCCTTTTAGACTTTTCTTCCCTAAAATAGGGAACCTTTAGGCCAACATACTAAGCCCATGCGCATTACATCACAATGCATAGAAAGTAAAGACAACAATATAGGACTTCGTATACTCGATTAAACATATCTCATATTCAATCAAACACACTTCGTCCGGCGCGTCAAAGTATTGTCGTAAAGGTAGCCTTTTGGAATTTTCTTCCCTCAAATAGAGAACCTTTAGACCAACATACTAAGCCCATGCGCATTACATCACAATGCATATAAATAAAGACAACAATATAGGACTTCGTATACTCGATTGAACATATCTCACATTCAATCAAACACACTTCGTCCGGCGCGGAAAAGTATTGTCGTAAAGGTAGCCTTTTAGAATTTTCTTCCCTCAAATAGAGAACCTTTAGACCAATATATTAATCCCATGCGCACTATATCATCAATACACTGGCAAGTAACGTGCGGAAAGTAAAAGACGGAATATAAAATGCGAATAATAAACAAATAAGATAAATTAAAGTGAAAGATGTGCCGTTTGCTCAAGTGGTACGTGGAGTTGTTTCCCAAGTACAGACCGCACTACCGTCCATTCGGATTCGGCTACGGAATTTACGTCTGGGTTTCCATCCGATATACCATAAGAGACGACACATTTTCATTCATCCAATGGCCACAACACACATTAACCAATGACTCTCATGTGAAGGAAATTCAATAAATAATTAAAAGATGAATGAGAATAAATAAGAAAGGTGCCATCAGGTCTAACCTTTTATGTCGACTCTTGGAAGTGCGTCACTAGGCCGTCGGAAGGGCCAACACTCCGCAACTCTTCCGGTTCGTTGGTTCATGTTCTTTCCTCGCTGTTTCGCTATTTGGGCTGCTATTTTTGCTCCATTTTGCTGTTGTTTTCGTTGTATTTTCTGGTCACTGTGTTTGGTTACTGTTTGCGGTATTCGTGGGCTATTTTGTGAGGTTTTGAGACTGTTTTGGGACTGTTTTTCAGGGCAGAATTTTGGTGATTTAAGTGCAGTTTTTTAGTGCAGTTTTTGGGTGTTTTTAGGTAGTTTTCTGGTCAGGATTTTCGGTGGTTGCTGGGCAATTTTCAGGGGGCTATTTTCGGTAGTAATAGGGCAGATTTTAGGGCAGTTTCGGTAGTCAAAGAGGGGCATTTTGAGGGGAAATAGAGGGCTGTTACTTCACTGATTTGGGACAGTTTGTGGGGGCTGTTTTGAAGTGAGTGGCTTATTCACGGCATGAAGCAAGTACAGTTTGTGGGGGGCTTATGCGTGAAGTTTCTTGTGGATGTGAAGTTGAGGATATGCGTGCGTGAGAGGGTGATTTGTGAGGTGAGGGGCTGCTTGAAGGGCTTATTTGCGTGAGTGAGTTGGAGGCTTGCTGGTCGGCTATGTGTTGATGCGTGAATTGAGAGGCGTCAGTTGGGTTTGGCTAGGTGTTGATGCGTGAGGTGTAGGGCGTCATTTGGGTTTGGCTATATGTGATTGAGCTGCTTGGTGCAGGTTGCTGTGCGTGAAGGGATAATGCGTTGATGAGCTGAGTAGGGAGAGAATGGGGCTTGCAGGTGCGTGAGGTTACTGGATGCTTTGTTTATGGTTTATTTTCTTTATTTTTTATTTGTGCCGTGTGGATCTAGCTAGGGGGAGTCAAGGGTTGAGTTTGTGTCTCTTTTTATAAGCATAGGCTAGGGTTCTCCTTGTGTGAATAGGAAGGGAATCATGCAATCAATGGTGATATCTCCTAATTAGTATATCACAAGGAAAGTATTTAGTTAAATTAGGGAGGTGATTTGGCTTGTTTAGGAAGATAATATATTTGAATTTATTTGATTTGTTTTAATTAGGTATGTGATTTTTTTTAGATTTCACCATGTGTTAAATATGTGATTTGTTATTTTTGGATGTGTTTTATTGGGCTTGGGCGTATGTGGGCTTGGTGTGGGCGTGCAGTTGGCTTTTGTGGTGGGCTTGGTGGTGTGTGGGCTTGCGAGGGGTTTTGGGTCAAGGCTAAGTGGTTTTGCGGGGGTTATGGGTCAATGATGTTTTAAAACGGAAGTCCAACAAGCGAACCCGAAGCTAAACAAGCGAACTAAATCCAACAAAAATGCCAATTTCTGACTTTTCCCTTCCGACGTCCGTTTCCCGAGACTTTCGTGACTTAAAAGGTAGTGCCTCTAAATGAGACTCATCATCGGGACTTACATGCAAAAATACAGTGCCTACAATCGCCCCCACTTTGATGGGACTTGTGGAGTGTGTGACAATGACAATCCTATCAAAGTTATGCATGCATTTTAACTTACATGGCTCGCCAGCTGTTGCTTAACTTACTTGTTATCCTGAGATGCTTTGACCTTTGGGCTTTGTTCCCAAATTTTATTGAATATGGGCTTTGTTCCTGAACTGCGTTGAGAGAGGGCTTTATTCCCGAGCTGTTTTGAAAGTGGGCTTTATTCCTCTAGGCTTTGTTCCCGAACTGTGTAAAGATATGGCTTTATTCCCTTGGGCTTTATTCCTTTGGGCTTTGTTCCCGAACTGTGCAAAGATATGGCTTTATTCCCCTGGGCTTTATTCCTGAACTGTTTTGAAAGTGGGCTTTATTCCCCTGGGCTTTGTTCCCGAACTGTGTTGAGATAGAGCTTTATTCCCGAGCTGTGTTGAAAGTGGGCTTTATTCCTCTAGGCTTTGTTCCCGAACTGTGTAAAGATAGGGCTTTATTCCTCTGGGCTTTATTTCCGAGCTGTTTTGAAAGTGAGCTTTATTCCTCTAGGCTTTGTTCCCGAACTGTGTAAAGATAAGGCTTTATTCCCCTAGGCTTTATTCCCGAGCTGTTTTGAAAGTGGGCTTTATTCCCCTGGGCTTTGTTCCTGAACTGTGTTGACTGTGGGCTTTGTTCCCGAATTGTATTGAATGTGGGCTTTGTTCCCTGATCCGTTGATTGTGGGCTTTGTTCCCGAAACTGCTTGTCTTTGCTACCTTTTTATTTTCTTCAAAACCTGTAAACAACAAGACAAAAATTGCGTGCATGTGACGTGTATGCATGTATGCATGGACGTGTTTCCTATTCCGATGGGTTAGGTTTTCCTTGTGCTCTTTTGGTGTCCTTCGCTTGTAACTGTTTTTGGTCGCCCCCTGGGCCTGCTTATAATTTCTTTCTTTCAATTCTCTTTGGTGATTGCTCAGTCTTCTTTTGATTCCGTGACTCAATATCTCGTTATGTCCCTGATTCGCGAGGTGGTAAACTGGTCGCCCCCAGTCTTGGCTTAGCTTTATGTTCTTCGCTTCTTGCACTAGGTCGAAGTAGATCATGTGATGTGACGTTCCAAAACTGCTGGTGATGTGGGCCTCGACCTTGGGACTCATCCCCAAACTAATGATGATGCTGATGTGGGCCTCAACCCTGGGACTCATCCCAAAACTGATACTGGTGCCGATGTGGGCCTCAACCCTGTGACTCATCCCCAAACTGATACTGATGTGGGCCTCGCCCCCAGACTGATACTGATGTGGGCCTCGCCCTCACACTGATGCTGATGTGGGCCTCGCCCCCAAACTGATACTGATACTGATATCAACATGTTGTATTGCCTCTCACGAGATAATCCCGATAGCTAAACATATTTTTGTCCTCAACGAATGCTTCGCGTCGAAACGAGAGAACATTCAAAGTACTTAATACACTCAGATCCGATCGTCTTAATGAGTGATATGAACTAGACTCCTAGTGTGTGTGCGCGTGGGTTCTTTCACAGCTTAATCCTTAAGTAAGTCAACTCGATGATTTTGTCTCGGAGAATTGGATCAGCGGGTGAAACCAACCTAGATGTCTTGATCATGCTTTGTAATTAATTCCTCGTACTCAACATGATATGGTTTTCTTCTTTTTTTCTCTTGTCTCTTTCTTTTCACTTTCAACTTTTTTTTTTTGACACACCTACCCTTTAAGGTAGCATTTCTTCTCATGGTGGTCCTAATACTCGCCCATGGGTAGCTTCACGCTTATCGGTTATAGATGGTCTTTTTTTCTTTTTCTTCTCATTGCACAGACTTTTTCCTTATTTCCAACCATATCACATATCATAACATAAGTAAACCAGGATGGACATCTAGGCAAACAGTCATTCACTGATCCATCATCTCTTCAACTAGTCATCTTGTCGATTACAAAGGCCTCTACTGCTAAGATCCTGTAATTAAGTGCCCGGGAGTCTTGGCCGAGATCAACCACTCAAAATATCAGATGAGAGCACATCTCGCACTTATCGTTTCTAAGGTTTCACCCTAAAGCAAACATTTTCATCAAGAAAACTCGAACAAGTAGGAAAAATCAATGTCCTTATTATAAAAACAAATGTAGGATTGTAATCAAATAAACCAGGAAAACATCTTCATTGTCTGCGGCATTGTCTTCTTCCTCAGCCTATGGTTCTTCACTACTGCCATCTCCTATCCCCATGTAAGAAGCTGGGTGGTTGAGAGCTTGGAGGACAAACGTTTCGGGTAGGCCGGAGTTGATCATGTAGGTGGGTGGTGGAACGGAGTGGTAGTTAGGTAGAGGGTTCATGTCTGTGTTGGGTTGTTCTCTTTCCGGATCGGGTATTTTATTGGAGTCAATGAGGTCTTGGATCTCATGCCTAAGACGGGTACAGTTGTCGGTGTCATGGCCTTTTTCTTGACGGAAGTAACAGTACAGGTTTAGGTTGAGGTACGGTGGCACATGGTTCGGAAATGGCCTAGGTTCCAAAGGTTTTAGAAGTCCTTGCATTTTCAGCTTTTCAAATACCTTTGACAAAGGTCTACAAAGATTAGAGAATCGCCTGTTCCTGACGGTAGCGACCTCGGCAGTAGCAGGCTTGGTCTTAGAAGGCCCCCCAAAAGTCCTTCTATTATGGCCATAAAACTTTATGTTCTCAACTTCTTCCTCTTCAATGTCCATGACAGTTTCCCTCAACTGTCGAAAATCAGCAATCATCGAAGTTATCCTCCTCAACTTACCATAAATAGACGGTTTGGTGCCTTTGATGATCATTTTGATCTGGTCCTTCTCCGAAGGCCGAGTCTGCATATTCAGAAGCTGGCTCCTCCAGCGATCCACATAATCTTTGAAACTTTCCTCCGGTTTCTGCTTGGTATTCTCCAAGTCACGAAGCGACAAGTCAATCTCCAAGTCTGTAACATACTATTTTAGAAAGATGTCTGCCAGTTCCCTCCAATCTTCCTTAACCTTTCTTTCAAGGCTATGGTACCACACTACGGGTGCCCCCTCGAGCAACATCCCAAACATCTTCTGAACTTGGCATTGTGACAGGCCCACTGAACTCATAACTGAAACATACTGTCGGAGATGGACCCTCGGATCCCCATTCCCGTTAAACTTGGCCATATCAGACATCTTGAACTGAGCCGACAGCTGTTCTTCAAAGTTCATCGCCTCATAGTCTAGTAAGGCTTCATGTTTACCCCTCATCTTGCAGGTAACCAATTCTACCTGATCCCGGAGCTTCTGTAATTCTGCCTAAGACCCAATCATTCTTCCTGTCGCATATTCAGTCATATCATCATCAAAAGTGGGGATGTTATCCCCCGACCTGTTCGGAGGTTACTCGCGCCTCACATTCTCAGAGTTTCCCCCAGCACGGGGCACGGCCAGATTAGCCATAGTAGTAGTCAAGGCTTGCAATTGTTCAGTAACCTTGGTGAGACTGATTTCCAACTGATCCATACGGGATACCTCATTCTCTGATTCACTCATATTTTCTATCGGCCTCTTGGTGAGTCTTCCCTCTTCCCTAATCCAATGGGAATCTATGATGACTTTTAGACACAAGGGTTAACATGATGTGTGTATGCATGAGGTGAATGAGATGTGTGAGATGTATGGAATATATAAGTTGGCCCATTATCATTTTAAAGCATTCAATCATACTATTGCACGGTGCAAACTTGTCCCAGTTGAAAAGGCCCAACAGGTTTACACTTTTGCGATAACATGGCTAAACAACTTCAAACGATAAGGGGCCCAATCGCAGGATGGCCCATCAGCATTTTAGAAACTTTTGGCCCAATTGTCATATGATACGAACTCGTCCCAGTTTAAATGGCCCAACAAGTTTGCATTTCTGACAAGAAGTCCAACTGAATCCAAATGAGGATGGTCCCTAAATACAAGCATAAAGAGATAATTCCAGCAGAAAGCAATAATTTCTACAGAGCGGCCCATCGACATTTAAGAAGCTTTTGGCCCAATTGTCATAGGATACGAACTCGTCCCAGTTTAAATGGCCCAACAAGTTCGCATTTCTGACAAGAAGTCCAACTGCATCCAAATGAAGATGGTCTCTAAGCACAATGAAATAGTTGCTATAGGTCACACAAATTTGGTCTACGTGTGGGTTTGCGGGAGTGTAGACAAAGACTCTCACTGGTGAAGAATTGCCCACAACTAGGTCTCCCCACTCAAGGGTTCGAGCGACCAAGTGAGCGCACCTTTTTTATACACTAAGGTACGTGCCAACGAGTTATGGTGCATGACTGACTATCAAATGGATTTCCCATTGTAGATTCCCCAGAGGGAGGGTAGAACGAACTCTCTTAAAAACCCAAGCCTCTTAGGCTCTTATCGCATGGTGACAGGAATAAACAACGAGTCCTCCAAATTAGTCCATCACAGTAGGCTACGAGTATATGATTATCTAGGTGCATTCACAACTTTTCCTTATAGAAAGGTAGTGAATGAAGGAAGACACCAAACCATCACCTAGCCTTAACAATGCCTTTGATTAAACCCCTTCAAGCCACTGTAGATATGGTTAATTAAAGCACAAATCCAAACATTACAAGACATTATTTCGGGGCAGATTCTCTATCCCCAGTGGAGTCGCCAGACTGTAGGACACAGAAATTGGCGACATTGTTCCAGGCTCGCGGCCTAGTCGGGAGTACAGAATAGCCCGCGGGGGAACTAAACCGGAGAAATAACATGGAGTCACCACCCGATGTGAACCGGGAAAATGATTAAAGGCCGCACTCTCCCATCGCAAGGGAAGACCTCAAACCATTGGGTTCAGAATGGTCCCTTACTTATGCCACTTGTAATGAAAAGATTTGTGCAATAATCTAACCAAGCCTAAGCAACATATATTTCCAAGGATAGTCTTGTTGGAGTTTTCTAACCTTCCCAAGATCATTAAACAAGCATGAAACAAGTGTGAATACAACGAGGGAGTTGCGGAATACTCACATCGAGCGGTTGAGCAATGCTAGAGGCAACAAAAATCAAATTATGCTCACTGTTTTTGCTCGGCAGTCTACTAGTTTCCCTCTCCAAGATTCGGCCATGGTGGTCTTTCTCCAAGCTCCAAGCTTCGTCAAACGATTCCAAGCTCATAGGTGGACTTCCCTTTCACATTCGCATGACTTCGTAGTGTGCTAGCACTCCCGATTTTGCCATAAAATCATGACTTTAAGCTTCCCTTAGCTCACAGCAGTGAGCTGTGAAAGAAGAGAGAAAGAACTGCCATAGGCGTGAA
>SKCR01043479.1:0-48008 GCA_019454045.1 Zanthoxylum bungeanum | reverse complement strand
CTTTTTGTTTCATAATCTAAGAACCCTAAAAACATATACAAAAGAGAGTTTGAGAGAAAATGGAAGAAAGAAAGCAAAAAGGCTTCGAAACTTGGTTTTTGTAAGTTTTTCTTACTTTCTTCTTCATGAAAATTATTTCTAAGATTCTAGGCTTCAACATGTGTAGCTTAGATTTTTCTCTACTCTTTTGTGGATGTATTTTGATGATTGGGAACTTGGATGAAAGATGGAAGCATGTATATGTATTAAGATTGCATGAAATTGTTTCTTAAGCTTTCTTTTTAACCATTTGATGGTGAGTTACCATTCTAGAGTTACTTAGCCACTCATAAATGACCTATAATTATTCTTGTGTTATTTCATGATGGTGAGACTTGTTTGGTGTGGTGGGAATTGAATTAAAGTATTGAATTTAATTAATTTGATGTTAATTTATCAATTTGTTGAAATTGTAAAATTAGGGTTCATAACCCCCTCCAAATTTTAGACTTTTCATATATGTGATGTAATTTGATGTATATTAAATTTGGAAATTTTTGGATTTGATCTTGACATGTTTTGAACTAAAAGGACCAAATTGTAAATTCTTGAAAGTTTAGGGACCTCTCGGCAATAAGAGGGAAAACTGTTTTCTTGAGTTGCAAATTGTATTTTCATGTATAAGACATGTATAAATCATTTTGGAATTGATTTGGAATCAATTAAAATTGTATTTGACAATTTAGGACTAAAATGAATAAAATATAAAGTTTATGGGCTAATCGGTAATTTATGGAAAAATCTAATTTTTGGGTAAAAATTTCAATTTTTAAGTATTGAGTAATTAAAATAAATTAGTTTATTTTAATTACCCAAGAAAAATTATTGAAATCGGAAAATTTTGATTTTCCGCGTTCCGCTGCATTTACCCGAATTGCCGCCCAAAACCCCAACAATAGGCTGGGAAGAATTGCATCTTTGAACTCCTGCATTTCCTTGCGCATGGTAGAGGCAACTTGTCGGGCTTGGTCAGTTGGGGAGATATGTTGACTTATTTCTTGATTTGGTGGATGGTTATCTGATGGCGGATTGTCGCTTGCCACATTGTTGAATGCCCCCAAGAGATTGGTTGGGATTGTAGGATTGTTGGGATGGTCTAGAGTGTCACGTAGTTGGGAGGTGGAAGAAATTTTTTCCAATTGCTTCTGGAGATTAGTATTGGAGCTTCGCATGACTGAGTTTTCCTCCTCTAAAACTCGTAATCGGTTTTGAAGAATGGCCAACTGAGCGGCCAATGGGTCATATGTCTGGTCGCTACCTGAAGCCATGAGTAGCTATGTTTGTAAGAATCGTAGACTGAGAGATATTCGCTTGTTATAAATCACTAAGGCCCCACGGTGGGCGCTAAATTGTGGGCGATGGTTTTTTCCTGAGGTCCACAATCGAGAATTCGTAGGAAGGGGGCACTAGCAATCCTGCAAGAAAAAAAGTAGAGTGAGCGGGGAGTTCCTACCCACCAGTGTGGTGGGTGACGTAGGCACTCCGATGCTCAAATCAGTAGTGAAGACGAGCGGAAAAAAAAAAGGCAAGGTTCTGGGTTACCTTGACCTCCGTAGACTGCCGTGAGGGCGGTGGGCCGGTGTTTGAAGGGCAAAATGCTTTGAGAGCTCAAGTATGAGAGCTAATCCAAAAAACATCTACGTCAACAGTGAATCATCTCTTCCTTTTATAGACTTCTTCAAGGTCAGCTTTATTTCCTCCATTAATTGTTCGTCTGTTGGGTGTCTAAAACGGCTAACTACGTGGGGGAGTTACTAACCTTGATTTAGGCATTTTAGGTTTGGGTAGCTGACAAGCCAAGAGGTCACCTTAGTAAGGCTTTTTCTTGGGTATGGGCTTGTGAGATTACTTGGACCAACATTATCTTACGAATTGGTCTTTTTGGAGGATTTTGAGCTTTCAATGTCGTTGGTGTGGAAGTTAAATGACGGTTTTATCCTTGGGCCCAAATTTGGCCCGTATAATAACATGTTAGACATGCATAATTTTCCTAGTCATAAAATATGATTTTATGAATTTTAAAGAAGTTAAATTAATAGATATTATGCATGAAAAATAATTTAATTGGATTAATTATTTTAATGGGTTTAAAAATTGGAAATTCGAATTTAATATATATTGGCTTTATAAGTGCATTATATTTTCCCTTGGTATATCAGATGGAAACCCGGACGTAAATTTCAGAACCAATTCCTAATGGACTGTAGTATAGTCTGCACTCGGGATACAATTCCACTTATCATTAGAATTTATAAGACGCGTATATTAATTAAATAGTTTAATTAAAAAATTTATCTTTAATATGAATTTCGATTTTTAAACTTGTTAGTAAGCTAAAATTTTAAGAGTTAAAATTAATTAGGTCACTAAAGTACACTTAGTTAAATTAGTTTAATTAAGTGAAATATTAGTTTGGACTAACGAGAATTAGTGAATGAAATTTTAAGAGTTAAAATTGGATATATCACTAATTTTACACTAGTGTAAGTTAAGTTATGTTTTAGCTGTGCTTTAACTTGTAGACAGTAGTGAATTAAAATATTAGATATTTTAAGTAAAAACCTTAATTTTTAAAATAGTGAGTGAGAGAGAGATATACGAAAATATATCATGCGGTCTCCGTTGTTGAAACTTTAGGTGGTTCTCGAAAAAAGATGGCAAAATTAATGATTCATAGAGTCGAGACTAAGAGGAATGTATAAACCAATGCTTCCAAAAATTTGATCATGGTTTCATTCATAACTTCCATACCTATTTATTTAGGATCATCTCCTAGATTAAAGAAAAATGAATAAAAAAAGACAGTAATTTAAATCCAGATTTTTCCAATACCTTATACCTTTTTTTAAAATCACAAATTGAAAATAGAAGCCGAAGTGATAAAACCCAAAATAAAGGAGTAGTGCTGCATCAAACTTGTTGTCTTCTTGTGGTTGGATCTTCAAGTTTTTGGAATAAGTAAGAGATGACAAAGATAATGAATAAAAAAAATTAATTAACAGTTAATATTTGAAAATATTTTATAATTCAATACAATTCGGTCCAACATGATGCTCCCTAAAAGTCATCGTTAAAAATAAAAATAGAATATTTATAATTTACACTGTACAATATTATTACTTGTGTATATAGTTACTCCCACAAAACTATAATCAATCGACAAAAGAAGCACTCGTTGCTATTTCTTTAATCACTTAATTACACTGATTCTGAATCATGATCATTGTGTAGGAGAGATGGCCGAGTGGTTGAAAGCATAATTGGAACTGCTATGTTTCTTCCACACAAGAAGTACTTGTGGCCATTTCTTTAATCACTAGAGACCTTGCCTTGTTGATAGTAACAAGGCACAAATACACATGCTCTTCAAGTTCTTCAACTTGCTTTTCAAACCCAACATTATTCTTCTTAATCTCTTTCATTACATGCAAAGCAAATTTATCTTCTCTCCTATCCAAACAAAATTGAATCATTGCCTTGTTGTGCTCAACTTCATCATGTAACCTAGCAACAAGTCTACCCATTGTGTCAAAATCCCTATTCAAAATATAAGTCCCCTTGGCTGCCACATCAAGTTGCTCCCTAACTTTTCTTAGGAGTCCACTCTTGAAGAATCTAAACTTAAAGAGCTTTTTCTTGAAGCACTTTGTGGGGAAGCTTAAAAGCATTGGACCCATAAGTAGTGCAGTGAGCGTATGTGCTGCTAGAACAGCAGCAGTTATAGTAATTAAGCTACAAGCTGTTGTTATGAAGATCCCACTTGCCTTTTGCGCATAATTAATCAACTTAATTTTCCTTGCTACCTTTTTTCTCTTTGATTTCAAATGACGTAACACTGAAGAGTACTTATCATGGATGAGCTTGAATTCATTCTTATTCGGATTTGAAAATGGGTTATTCAAACCAACCAGTGAGTTAAAATTCGAAACAATCAACTTAACTTTTTCATTAGATTGTGTTTGATCATCAATTGTATCTAGGGCATGTTGAATGAACCGGTACTCATATTGAACATCATTGATGTTCTTTAGGAGTTGGCCACAAATACTTGATGCTTCAGCACTTATATCAAAGTAATTAATCATAAGGCCTTTGAGTTCAGGTACCTTTGAAGGAATTGCTAATTCAAGAAATCTCGGTATTGTCTCTTGATCCGGTTCAAGTAAGATTTCGGAGAATTTTTCATGGCAGTAAGATGGAGAAGATGGCAAGTTAACGAATAGTTGAGCTTTGGAGAAGCATTCAACATAAGATTTTGTTCTTAATGCGCTGAGATACTCTTCGTTAATGTTCAAGCTTTTTCGTGCTTCTCTCAATTCTTCGTCATCTGAAAGATAAAATAAATATTAATTTCATATTGTAGATGATCATCAAGATATATATATACACGCGCCCGCGCAGACACAAACAAAGAAATAATGTATATATACTAAGCAATTTGAGAAGATGAGGAAAATTTGCATGCATATATCATAGTTGAATTCAAGCAAACAGCTTGTGAGTTAAATGCTTTATCTTTTTAAACAAGTAACAATTCTCTCTTGCTAAATATATTAAAATTTCACTTTAGCTCTATATTTCTATAAATTATTTGTTAGAACTTGATGATATTATTGATCACCTTTTCTTCTATGTAATCATCATGAAGGTATAAATTAAAATTGGTTACAATATGATAAAGAAAGTGATTAATTATGAAAGTTTTAATATGAAAAACTTAGGGTTATATTAGAACATACCTCTTCTGGAATTTGCTGCTCTAGGTTTTGCCCACATCTTATTGTATTCTTGTGATCTTGGGCTAATTAAGACAACCCCAACAGCGCTTACCTTCAAGTGAGAAAATTAAATACCCAACAATTATATATAGATTACCTTCTAAGAATAAATGATTAAGATTCTTAAAAGGAAAATTAATGAAGGTTAATACTAATATAATAAATATTATATATGTATATATATGAGCAGGTATATATATATATTCAATCAACTTCCTAGCTTTGTCAGTTGAATATATATACACACACACACACACAAAGCCTATATATATTATTAAAGTTGTTTAAGGAAAAGAATTGTATTTGAAGCTATCTTTTTGATAACCCTGGCTAGTTAATATGATCAAAGAGAAAGAGAAAGAGAAAAAAAGATTTGCAATTACTTATCCAAATCGTTAGCAAGCTTTAATGCTAAATTTGCTCTTCTCTTGAGGTTCCTTTATTGCCTCTGTTACCCTTCTTTAGCTTTGTCTTTGGCTTTCTTTCTTTATTAACATCGTCGTCGTCGTCGTCATAATATCAGCATCTATTATAACTTTGTCGTTATATTGTTGCATGATTTTGTAAGCTTTGTATTTATTCTCTCCCTATAAACCTAGAAAGTGTATCTGTGAGGCTGAAGAAATATCAGTCAAAAATTACTAACATGCCCTAGCTTTGTGATATTATGATGATTGTGTTGTGTAAAATATCTGGAGTTGTGTGGCTTCATTTTTCATATATATGTAATAATTATTAATTCCAAGAACAAAAATCCAAAGAGATTAGTGATCTATCATTGTCCTTAATTTGTCATCATTCATCAATCAATGTTTCCTCTTTCGTGTATCCAACTATTAGCATGCATAATTCGTTATTCTTGTTGTAATAATTGTCTTAATTTCCAATTACATAAGTTTGTTTGGAAGGATCAAGTAAATTTAGTATTATTTACATGCATGCTATATGAAAGTCTTGCACACTAGATCAAATGTTAACGAAAACGGTCTCTATTTGAAAAATATGAATTTTTGGAAACAATCTTTCTAAAAAAAAAAAATTAATAATAATAAAAATAAGACTATGTATATCATAACTTTCTAAATACGATCTTTTTACATGCATAATATGTGTTTTAACGGTAGGTTATAGAGAAATTAGAGTTTATAACTTAAATTTTGAAGAGTTATCGTTTGTAATATGTCCCCACGCATTAATATGAATGATGGAAGGAGAAAACTTAGGGTTTTTATAGTCTTGCCACTTGAGAATATATATATTCATGGTTGTATTAAATTATTATGATTGATATAGTATTAATATCACATATAAATTATGATTGTAGGAGGGGCATAAATATTGTATATTGTTGAGAAAGTAAGTTGAAATAATTTAAATAATAATTAGTTAGGGTTTCGTTTTGAGATTGGAGTAGTTGGAAAGCAACCTGTATAGGCAACAAGATCTCTCAAACAGCTTCATGTTTTTTCTGCTTTAAAAATTGTCTTTTTATAAACCTTTTTTTCTGATTAAAAACATGAATAAAAAGGTGGATTGATATCTATCTGTACACGTGGAAGGATTTTACGTGAATATATATATAGTGAGTGTTGCGAGAAAGCAAATGCATGCAAGTAATTAAACGTCTTCAAGTCTCATGGACGATACACTCAACCTCAACCCTAAACTTAGCTAATTAATCTGAGAAGAGAAATGCGTGGAGATCTCAATTTCAACATCAGTGGGATTCTTCGTTCATACATACACACACACATATATATATATATATATATATAATTTTATCTTTTTGTTATACTATGTACTTGTTATATCAAAGTGCTACTCCATAAAATATGTCTTAAATTTGATTCCTCATAATGGCGTAAGTGAATAAGAAATTCAAGTACAGCCTACGGCTCTTATTCTCACAGTCTTTAGACATAATTCTATTAGTTTTCGAGCATTGTTCTCATTTTATTTGGAGCATAATCAATTGTACGATTCATCAAGTAAAAACCAATCTCTATACATGTTATATGAACATTCAGATTCTCTTATTTTTATAATGAAATAGTAATAGTATGGAAGAGATTTAGACATTCTTCAACTTATAAAGAAATAATTTATATTATGTAAAAATGAGGGGCCAAACTAAAACTTGCATAGAAATAATGTGTAAATTAATTTTTATGTAGGATAAAATGTATTACATGTCAATTTTTATGTGAAAAAGAGCCTTAAGAAATTAAGAAAATTCTCATATAACATCCGACCAAAGAAATTAATCAAAACAAAAGAAGGGTCTTATTAGGATGATAAATTGATGTGATCTTATTATATGCATATAATTTTTTTCCCTTCAAGTAATACTTAATATGAATTAGATCATGTCTGACGTAATATCAATTATTAATTTGTTATCCGCTTAATTACCGGTCTTATTTTAAATTCTACTTATAATAAGAGTCTTTTACATTATACTTAATATCCTATCGGTCTATTAATTTTACACATAATTCAAATGACCCAAGTTTAAAATTACATTTCTTTCATGCTAAATAAGTTAAACTATATATATAATAAAATAATATAAAGAAAGAGGTTGTTATAATTTAGATAGCAACCTTCTTGTAATATTAATATATATAGTGTATAGTTTGTAACGTCTAAGAATCAAAGCCACCGTGGCCAAATTTTGGTAAGGGAAGTACTTGTAAAGTTGTCATCGTAACTGATTTTTAGGCCATTTACATCCATTTCTTTGCTAATCGTGAGCGCAAAAGCAAAACGCGTCACCTAATTGGATTTTGGAACCCATTTGCCAAAATGGGAATTTTTAGCTTTTATTATTATTAGAGGAGATTTTATTATAAAATTTTATTAGGATAGAATTTTTAGTATTTAACCCTACTTAAATTTAAAAATTTACATTTAATCATATGAATGTAAAATTACCAAAAGGGACAAGAAACTAATATAAAAAATCGAAAAATTTTAACGCACACCCCACGCGCAGTGGTTTTTTTTAAATGTTTATTTTTTTCCCAATTTACTTTAAAACGTAAATTTCTCCTAAAATATAAAGTATTTCATAAAAAAAAATTATATATTATCGATTTATAAATTATAAACTTTAAAATAAAATCAATTGCCCATCTATTTCGACGAAAAAATAAGTAAAAAAATGATCATTATATCTACAAGAGAATAATAATTTCAAACTAGACATTTTCAAACACTCATATCTCTTTCATCCATACTCAAAATCACAATTTGTAAAAATACACATACACTTAACATTCATACCTACAACTTTCATCAACAATCATCCACTACAAAAATTAGACCCTTTAGCGTCGAAAAAATTCGACGCCATAAGTCACATTTTCGACGCAAAAAACAATTAGCGTCTGTGGGACACAGGACCTGGGCGACGCCGTTCCTAGGCTCGCGGCCTAGATGGGAAGGATTACATAACATGGAGTCGCCACCCGGTGTGAACCGGGACAAAGATTTAAGGCCGCACTCACCCCTCGCAAGGGAAGACCTCAAACCGTTGGGTTCGGAATGGTCCCTTACTTATGTCACTTGTAATGAAAGGATTCATGTAATAATTTAACTAAGCTTAAGTAACACTTATTTCCAATAGTATCATGCTTCTAAATTCATATGCATACTTCAACAAGTTCATCACAACATGCAACATCACATGGCAATCTCATGAACATATTCAATCCTATGATATGGAAAACTAAGAGCAACATAATCATGCTTGAGTAATATCTCATGAACCTATTAACCAAATAACATGCTAACAGCCTAATCATGCTCGAATACAAATAATACAGTTGGCTATATAACACAAGAAAGATCAACCAAGAGGCAATTATGCATGAATATGATAAGACAGACTCAGTTCAGTGTGTGCGCGTTCGTGTAGCGTTCGTAAACGCGTTCGAACGGAAACGAGACAGAATGCTCGCGTTCGAGTAGCGTTCGTAAACGCGTTCGAACGGAAATGGAACAGAATGTTCACGTTCGTATGGCGTTTGTTAACGCGTTCGAACGGAAATGAAACAGAATGCTCACGTTCGTATGGCGTTTGTTAACGAGTTCGAACGGAAATGAGACCTGATGCATGATAAGGCGAAATGTATGCGCGTTCGAATTGCGTTCGTGAACGCGTTCGAACGGACACGGACCTGATGCATGAAATGGGCAAAAATGCATAAACATCAAAATAAAAGGGGGGCGCGGCGAAGTACTGCCGTAAAGGTGGCCTTATGGGGGCTCTTGATCTCTCAAAGAGAGGACCTTTAGACCAACATACTAAGCCCATGCGCGTCACATCACATCATGCATACAAACACAAAGACAATCATATTATCCTAAGTATGTCCGATTGAACGTGTCTTGCATCCAACCGAACACACATCAACCGGCGCGGCAAAGCATCGTGGTAAAGGGCTTTAACCCCTCCCCATAGGGGATCTCACATCGCACTTACTAAGCCCATGCGCTCGATTGAGTCATGCATAAATAAGCAACATGCAGAATTTAAATGACAAAAATAAATACATAAAAGCAACGCAAAACAAAGAATGTGCCGTTTACTCAAGTGGTACGTGGAGTTGTGTCCCATGTACAGACCGCACTACCGTCCATTCGGATTCGGCTACGGAATTTACGTCTGGGTTTCCATCCTATATACCACAAGAGACGACACTCTTCCATTTCATTCGAGCCACAACATGCTTCCATAAACGACTCTCATGTGAATAGAATGCAATAATAATAATAATAAAACGAATGTAAACTAATGAAAAGGTACCCTCAGGTCTAACCTTTTAAATCATCTCTCGGATGTACGGTACACGATCGTCGAAAGGGGGGATGCTCCGCAACTCTCCTGGTTCACTGGTTCACTGTTCTCGTTCGTTATCTTTTGCTATTATTTCCTTGTGGTTTCACTGCCTTTTCCTCTTTATCTTTTGCTTACTCTTTTTATGTGTCTTCTTCCTGTAATTTTTATGTGTGTTGTGTGTGAGTTAGGGACTAGCTAGTAGTTAAGGACTAAGGAAGGTTGGATAAGGGTTCTTTTTATAGGCAAAGGGTTAGGTTTGACAAGGAAAGGAATTTGATTTGGTTTGGTTAAGGGAAGTCAAGAGATTTGATTTGGTTTGGTTAAGGGAAGTCAAAGATTGAGGGGGGACAAATCTTGGCTAGATAGGGAAGGTTGGATATTTGATTGGCTTGGATTAGGAATACAATATTTTAAGTTTGGGAATAATCTTATTAGATTGGGAATATAATTGGTTGATTGATTTTAATTAGGCATGATTATATTTTGGTTTAGTGTGTGATTTGTTTATTTTATGTTTGGTATATGTTTTATTTAATCATTTAATTAATTTAATTATTATATTATTTAGTTAATGTTTAATTAATATTTATTTATTTAAATTGGGATGTGCTTTATGGGCTTTGGGGGGCTAATTGGGCTGGATGTGAGGCTAGCAGCAAAACCAGAGTTACCGACACCGTTCGAACGCTTCCTCGAACGCGGCACGAACGCCCGCAATCCGTTTGACGTTCGAACGTAAACACGAACGCAGCACCAACGAAGACAGTGAGCTTGTTTATCCTGAATTTCCCCTTCCGATGTCCGTTTCCCGTGACCTCTGTGACTTAAAAGGTAGTGTCTCCAAAATGAGACTCATCATAGGGACTTATGCGTAAAAATGCAGTGCCTACAGTCGCCCCCACTTTGATGGGACTTGTGTAATGTGCAACAGTGACAATCCTATCAAAGTTATGCAATGCATTTTACTTACCTGGCTAGCTAGCTGTCTCGAGCTGAGCTGATACTGCAGTGGACCTCGATCCTGAGATGCATCTCGATGCTGCTGATGATGTGGGCCTCGAACCTGGGACGCATCCCAATAGCTGCAACCGACAACGGGGGCCTCGACCCTGGGACGCATCCCAATACCGCTGACAAAATGTGGGCCTCGACCCTGGGACGCATCCCGAAAATGATGATGCAGTGGACCTCGATCCTGGGACGCATCCCAATAGCTGCAACCAACAACGGGGGCCTCGACCCTGGGACGCATCCCAATACCGCTGACAAAATGGGCCTCGACCCTGGGACGCATCCCGAAAATGATGATGCAGTGGACCTCGATCCTGGGACGCATCCCAATAGCTGCAACCGACAACGGGGGCCTCGACCCTGGGACGCATCCCAATACCGCTGACAAAATGTGGGCCTCGACCCTGGGACGCATCCCGAAAATGATGATGCAGTGGACCTCGATCCTGGGACGCATCCCAATAGCTGCAACCGACAACGGGGGCCTCGACCCTGGGACGCATCCCAATACCGCTGACAAAATATGGGCCTCGACCCTGGGACTCATTCCCAAACTGTTGAGATGAGGCTTTATTCCTCCCGAGCTTTATTCCCGAACTGTACTGACATGAGGCTTTCTTCCCCTTGAGCTTTGTTCTCAAACTATACTGATATGAGGCTTTCTTCCCCTTGAGCTTTGTTCTCAAACTATACTGATATGAGGCTTTCTTCCCCTTGAGCTTTGTTCTCAAACTATACTGATATGAGGCTTTCTTCCCCTTGAGCTTTGTTCTCAAACTATACTGATATGAGGCTTTCTTCCCCTTGAGCTTTGTTCTCAAACTATACTGACGTGAGGCTTTCTTCCCCTTGAGCTTTGTTTCAAACTATACTGATATGAGGCTTTCTTCCCCTTGAGCTTTGTTCTCAAACTATACTGATACTGACGTGAGGCTTTCTTCCCCTTGAGCTTTGTTCTCAAACTATACTGATATGAGGCTTTCTTCCCCTTGAGCTTTGTTCTCAAACTATACTGATACTGACGTGAGGCTTTCTTCCCCTTGAGCTTTGTTCTCAAACTTATACTGATATGAGGCTTTCTTCCCCTTGAGCTTTGTTCTCAAACTATACTGATACTGACGTGAGGCTTTCTTCCCCTTGAGCTTTGTTCTCAAACTTATACTGATATGAGGCTTTCTTCCTCTTGAGCTTGTAGGCTTTCTTCCTGAACTATTACTGAATGTGGGCTTTATTCCCGTACTGAGCTGGATGCAGGCTTTCTTCCTGAACCGTTACTGTGAGGTGTTCATTCTCGAACTATTCTGTGAGTTGGTCCATTCCCGAACCGTTCTTCCATTCTTGGAGTGCCATTCTCGGCCTGTCCATTCTTGAACTGTCCATTCCCGGACTATAGCTGTGATGTAGTGTGATGAAATCCATTCCCGAACTGTCATCGTTATGGTCCATTCCCGAACCGATCTCCATTCCCGGAGTGTTGTTGTGATATGATGTGATGAAGTCCATTCTCGAACTGTCACCGTTGTGGTCCATTCCCGAACCGATCTCCATTCCCGGAGTGTCATTTCCGACTTGTTCATTCTTGAACTGCCCATTCCCGGACCATATCTCCATTCTCGGAGTGTCATTCTTGGCAGAATTGATCTGATGTAGTATGGGCCTCGACCCCAGAATGCCATACCCGGCAATGCTGATACTGATGTAATGTGGGCCTCGACCCTGGGACTCATTCCCAAACTGTGTTTGATGTGGGCCTCGACCCTGGGACTCATCCCCAAAACTGATGTTGAAGTGGGCCTCGGCCCCAACAGCTACTGACATGGGCCTCTCGCCCCAGATTGATGCTGATGTGGGCCTCACCCCCAGACTGATACTGATATGGGCCTCGCCCCAAGACTGATACTGATGATATGGGCCTCGCCCCCAGACTGATACAGATACGGGCCTCACCCCTGTGATTCATCCAACACTCTGACGATGTGGGCCTCGACCCTGGGACTCATCCCCAAAACTACTACTCATATGTTACTGATTCTGGTTGTCTTGTCTTTGCCGCTTTCTTTTTTCTCTTCTGAAACCTGTTATTACAAAACAGAACAAACACAAAAGGGATGCAAAATGTGTTACGTGTATGCATGCATGCATGATTGGGTTTCCTATTCCATTGAGCTAGGTCTTCTGCCAGTATTCTTGGTGGCTGCTTGGTCTTTTGACAAGTCTGTCATCTTCTCTAACCAACATGTATCTTTTATGGCTTTCAGGAAAAAATGGGGTTAACATGGTGCATGTATGCATGAGGTGCATGTGATGCATGATATGCATGCGATACAAGAAATATATCAACTCATTAAAATTTTCACACAAATCGGCTCATCACCATTTTAGAAGTTTTTGGGCCAACTGTCATAGAAGTGAACCCGTCCCAGTTTAAATGGCCCAACGAGTTCATGTCTTATGGCAAAGAGCCCAACTAAATCCAAATGATAATATTCCGAACACAATCATAAAATGGCCCACTGTTATTTAGAAGCCTTTTGGCCCAATCGTCATAAGATGTGTTCTTGTTCCAGTTTAAATGGCCCAACAAGCCCATATCCCATGATAAATGGTCCAAATGGATCCAAACAACGATGTTCCCAAACACAAGCATAAAAAATGATGCAAACATGACATAATAATTTTTTTACAAAGTGGTCCATCAACATTTCAGAAGCTTTGGGCCTAATAGTCATAAGGTACAAACTTGCCCCAGTTTAAATGGCCCAGCAAGCCCGCATTTCTGACAATAGTCCAACTGCATCCAAATGAGGATGGTCCACAAGCACATACTCAAGGAAATAATTGTTACTTTAGCCAACCCGGTCTATAGGTGGGTTAGTAAGAGTATAGACAAAGGCTCTCACTGGCGAAGGATGGCCCACAACTAGGTCTCCCCACTCAAGGGTTCGAGCAACCAAGTGAGCGCACCCTTTTTTATACACTAAGGTACGTGCCAATGAGCTATGGTGTGTGACGGACTGTCAAATGGATTTCCCGTTGTAGATCCCCCAGAGGGAAGGTGGAGCGAGGCTCACTTAAATACCCAAGCCTCTTAGGCTCTTATCGCTTGTTGTCAGGAATAAACAACGAGTCCTCCAAATTAGTCCATCACAAAGGCTACGAGTAGATGGCTATCTAGGTGCCTTCACAGCTTTTCCTTCTAGAAAGGTAGTGAATGAAGGAAGACACCAAACCATTACCTAGCCCAAAAATGCCTTTGATTAAACCCTTACTTTATCCACTATAGACACGGTCAATTAAAACACAAATCCAAACATCACAAGTCAATATTTCGGGGCCAATTCTCTATCCCCAGTGGAGTCGCCAGACTGTGGGACACAGGACCTGGGCGACGCCGTTCCTAGGCTCGCGGCCTAGATGGGAAGGATTACATAACATGGAGTCGCCACCGGTGTGAACCGGGACAAAGATTTAAGGCCGCACTCACCCCTCGCAAGGGAAGACCTCAAACCGTTGGGTTCGGAATGGTCCCTTACTTATGTCACTTGTAATGAAAGGATTCATGTAATAATTTAACTAAGCTTAAGTAACACTTATTTCCAATAGTATCATGCTTCTAAATTCATATGCATACTTCAACAAGTTCATCACAACATGCAACATCACATGGCAATCTCATGAACATATTCAATCCTATGATATGGAAAACTAAGAGCAACATAATCATGCTTGAGTAATATCTCATGAACCTATTAACCAAATAACATGCTAACAGCCTAATCATGCTCGAATACAAATAATACAGTTGGCTATATAACACAAGAAAGATCAACCAAGAGGCAATTATGCATGAATATGATAAGACAGACTCAGTTCAGTGTGTGCGCGTTCGTGTAGCGTTCGTAAACGCGTTCGAACGGAAACGAGACAGAATGCTCGCGTTCGAGTAGCGTTCGTAAACGCGTTCGAACGGAAATGGAACAGAATGTTCACGTTCGTATGGCGTTTGTTAACGCGTTCGAACGGAAATGAAACAGAATGCTCACGTTCGTATGGCGTTTGTTAACGAGTTCGAACGGAAATGAGACCTGATGCATGATAAGGCGAAATGTATGCGCGTTCGAATTGCGTTCGTGAACGCGTTCGAACGGACACGGACCTGATGCATGAAATGGGCAAAAATGCATAAACATCAAAATAAAAGGGGGGCGCGGCGAAGTACTGCCGTAAAGGTGGCCTTATGGGGGCTCTTGATCTCTCAAAGAGAGGACCTTTAGACCAACATACTAAGCCCATGCGCGTCACATCACATCATGCATACAAACACAAAGACAATCATATTATCCTAAGTATGTCCGATTGAACGTGTCTTGCATCCAACCGAACACACATCAACCGGCGCGGCAAAGCATCGTGGTAAAGGGCTTTAACCCCTCCCCATAGGGGATCTCACATCGCACTTACTAAGCCCATGCGCTCGATTGAGTCATGCATAAATAAGCAACATGCAGAATTTAAATGACAAAAATAAATACATAAAAGCAACGCAAAACAATAGAATGTGCCGTTTACTCAAGTGGTACGTGGAGTTGTGTCCCATGTACAGACCGCACTACCGTCCATTCGGATTCGGCTACGGAATTTACGTCTGGGTTTCCATCCTATATACCACAAGAGACGACACTCTTCCATTTCATTCGAGCCACAACATGCTTCCATAAACGACTCTCATGTGAATAGAATGCAATAATAATAATAATAAAACGAATGTAAACTAATGAAAAGGTACCCTCAGGTCTAACCTTTTAAATCATCTCTCGGATGTACGGTACACGATCGTCGAAAGGGGGGATGCTCCGCAACTCTCCTGGTTCACTGGTTCACTGTTCTCGTTCGTTATCTTTTGCTATTATTTCCTTGTGGTTTCACTGCCTTTTCCTCTTTATCTTTTGCTTACTCTTTTTATGTGTCTTCTTCCTGTAATTTTTATGTGTGTTGTGTGTGAGTTAGGGACTAGCTAGTAGTTAAGGACTAAGGAAGGTTGGATAAGGGTTCTTTTTATAGGCAAAGGGTTAGGTTTGACAAGGAAAGGAATTTGATTTGGTTTGGTTAAGGGAAGTCAAGAGATTTGATTTGGTTTGGTTAAGGGAAGTCAAAGATTGAGGGGGGACAAATCTTGGCTAGATAGGGAAGGTTGGATATTTGATTGGCTTGGATTAGGAATACAATATTTTAAGTTTGGGAATAATCTTATTAGATTGGGAATATAATTGGTTGATTGATTTTAATTAGGCATGATTATATTTTGGTTTAGTGTGTGATTTGTTTATTTTATGTTTGGTATATGTTTATTTAATCATTTAATTAATTTAATTATTATATTATTAGTTAATGTTTAATTAATATTTATTTATTTAAATGGGATGTGCTTTATGGGCTTTGGGGGGCTAATTGGGCTGGATGTGAGGCTAGCAGCAAAACCAGAGTTACCGACACCGTTCGAACGCTTCCTCGAACGCGGCACGAACGCCCGCAATCCGTTTGACGTTCGAACGTAAACACGAACGCAGCACCAACGAAGACAGTGAGCTTGTTTATCCTGAATTTCCCCTTCCGATGTCCGTTTCCCGTGACCTGTGACTTAAAAGGTAGTGTCTCCAAAATGAGACTCATCATAGGGACTTATGCGTAAAAATGCAGTGCCTACAGCGTCGAATTAATTAGACGCAAAAAATGGACGCCGAAATGTCGACGAGAATCACTTTTAGCGTCGAAATAAATAAATGCGACGCTAAAAACTATATTTTGCGTCCAATTTATTTCGACGCTAAATTAAATTTTCTGACACTATATGTTATATTTGACGACGAAATAATTCGACGCCAAAAGGAAAACTTTTAGCGTCGAAACGTGTCGACGCTAAAGTATATTAAAAAAGCAATATCTGTATACTTACAGCGGCCATTTTTGTTACTATTAGCGTCGAAATTTTCGACGCCAAAAGTCAATTTTTGGCGTCGAAATGTTCGACGCTAATAGTTAAAAAATTTGTTTTTTAAAAAATTATTAATTTACTTCTCTTTGGTCTAAAATATTTAATTTATTGAAAAAAATCTAATTAATAACAGAATTACTAAATATTATAATAAATATATATTGAAATTGTTTTAGAAAAAAATATATTATATTAAATCTATTTGTTCAAAATGTTTATACAAAACCAAATATAAAATTAATTGCTACTGTGATGGGGGGACGCTCGAGCCCGATGCACCCTGACTGATTGAGGCCTCAAACATCTGACGGAAAGCCAGCATTTGCTGTTCCAACTGCTCCATCTTCTTCTCGTGGTCCACCATCTTCTTCTCGTGATCCACCGTGACCTGTTGTAGCTTCTCCTTAGTCTGCTTCAGCTCGTCTCGGGTGGTGGCTAGCTCGTCTTTGGCGGTGACTAACTCGTCTCGAAGAGAGGCATTGTCCGAATTAACAGTATTGCGTGCAGATGACGTCGGCTTCTTACGAGTGCCAAGGCCAACGTTGTAAGCTGTCTGATTCTTGAAAACCAATTGCGACAACTGCTCATCTGGTATCGAGTCGGACCATGTCTCATGCGTTTGCTGTTGGAGTTCCAGCATTTCGTTCTGTTTCAAAAAATAAGTTAATATTAGAATTTGAGAAAAAAAATTAACATATATAATTAATTATTTTATTTTAAAAACTGAAACTTACATAACAGCGTTCGGCTTCTTCATTTATCCATTTGTTCCTGTCATTGTAATGCGTCACACGAAAAAAATATGGAAATGATTGCACCTCACATGTGCTACTCTGTTATAAACAAAAAATAAATTCAATATTATTCCACATTAGTAAAAACAATGAACTGTTAAATTTTACGTTATGATATATTTACCTCAGAATGTTCGGCACGATGTTGGATAAATGGCTTCGAACCTCCATGGTGGTTAAAACGCAAGTGACTTCGATTTTCCGCATTTGCGTGACATTTATCCTGCATTTACCAACACTGTAAGTACCGAAAACAAAGACAATTATAAATTTCCGTTTATTTCAAAATTTACCTCGTGTTTTTTGGTAGACCAAAGCTCACATAAGAATGTCCAGTCTTGCTCCTCTATAAAATCAGGCTTGTGTTGTGGAGCATCTGAAGGTCCATGTTCGTCGAATATTGGTTTCAGGACTTTTGTCCTATAATCTTTATAACTTTTCCCCATGTGGTAGTCAATATATTGTTGGACATTCACTTTGGTCAGATCGAAGTCGAACCACTCCTACATGAATAGCAACCGAGTAAAAATCAGTATAAAATACAAATGTTAACTAACAAATAATATCGAAAACTTACATGTAGTGAAGAGAATAGCTGGTTGATTTTCGTCTCCCACGGTATTTTCTCCAAGAAACATAGTTTTGGGGAGCTTCATATCGAGCTACAGCTCCTATGGCTGTATTAAAGTGAATTATGTTGTCCGACTTGACTGTGTCCATCATCTGATATCTCAATCCGGATACAGCCGTGAGTCTTAACGTACTTAGACAACCCCAGGCCACGGGTGCGTCCTCGACCCTTCGCTGTACTGGACTCACCTGTGCTAGCAGAGGCTCCACCAGGGCCAGTTGTCATTGCTGATGTAGATGGAGTCGCATTAGCCCGTCTGCGATTGCCCGGTGCCATATGCAAAAACATAAAAAGTTTCATACCCCATTTTGAATGTAATATAACAAAATCAAACAAACACATGCATTTTATAGTATATGTATGAACATTATATTACAAAACCAAACCAAACCAAACTAAACTTAACCAAACCAAACACATTCCAAAATTTAATGTTAATCAGAATTTTCTCGGCATTGGCCTTCCCTCTCTCGCTCACCTAAATCTCACTCACATATAAGAATCACAAACAAAAATATACAAAGCTCTCACTCACATAGCCACAAGCAAACAACGCCAAATTCACCACAAGCCATGCAATTCCAAACCCTAAGCTCTTCTAGTCCCTCACGGCACTCACAAGCTCTTCTACTATCTAGACCTATGAAATGCATCTATAGAAGAATATCCATAGGAGAATACAACTTTGTATGTATGGCTAATGCAAGTTATGCAACATCGAAATAAGAAGCATGAGATCCTAAATACACGTGTAAACTTCAAAGGATCAAATTATATTTTCATATAACTAAACAATCAGACAGGAACAAAAGCAAATAAAAACATAAAATCAAATGCTAACGAACCGATAAAAACAGTTCAAATTCCACAACTCTCCGCAAACATCTACAGCAGCAAATTGCTACTGTTCTGGGCAGAATTTGCTGCAAAATGCTGCCCACACCCCTTCATCATCCACACCCCTTTATCAGCCAAATCAAATACAAAAACTTAATTTCATCATCATCATCACTCTCTCAAACAGCAACAAAAACCTAATTGAAAAGCTTTATAGCAACAAAAACCTAATTCAAAATCAGCCACACCCCTTCATCATCATCATCAAATACACTAACTTCATCATCATCATCATTCTCTCAAAATGCAACAAAAACCTAATTGAAAAGCTTTATAGCAACAAAAACCTAATTGAAAATGAACATGCAATGAGACTTACATGTAAAGTCGATGAATTTGCTGAAGAGAGTGGTTGGAGCCGAGAATACGTGCAGATGACGGTGAGAGGGGCGTTTTTTGATCGTCTGAGACGAGAAAGAAGAAGACACTGGTTTTAGGGATTTAATAGACATTTAGCGTCGAATAGTTTCGACGCTAAAAGTAATAATTTCGACGCTAAAACGTTGGCGGCTTATTAAAAAATTAGGGTTATTTTTCTGGGAAATTTAATTTTTTTTATTTAGCGTCGCAATTGAATTCTTTCAACGCTAAATGAAAGAAATTTAGCGTCGATTATATTTCGACGCCAAATTTAAATTTTGCGTCGAATAATGTCGACGCTAAAAGCAAATAATTTTGACGCTAAAAAGTTGGTGATTTATAAAAAAATTAGGGTTGTTTTTCCGGGAAATTTAATTTTTTATTTAGCGTCGATTATATTTCGACGCCAAATTTAAATTTTGCGTCGAATAATGTCGACGCTAAAAGCAAATAATTTCGACGCTAAAAAGTTGGCGGTTTATAAAAAAATTAGGGTTGTTTTTCCGGGAAATTTAATTTCGACGCTAAATGTCTACCATTAAAAATAATAATAACAATTATATGATAATTATACTATTAATAATTAATTACGACAATCTTTCAACCATATTTAATAATAATTAAAAACAACAACCATACATTATAATCCAGAAAAGTATTCATCAATCACAAAATACACTAACTTCATTAATCAGTATTATCTTCGGTATTTGAGGATTCGTGACTGGAATCGAAGTCATCTTCAGTGTCAAATTCTTCTTCATTTGCTACTTCAACGCTCACTTCAGAATGAGGAATTATCTCAACGTCTATATTATCTCGTGTTAATGCGATATTTTCAGGAACGGTGACAGTTGGTCCATAAAATATCTGTTCAAGAACTTCGAAGTTGCCGGAGACTTCTTGTGTTTCATCTGATATGTCAACTCTATCTTTCTCATGCGTGTCCCAAATGCCCCCATGTTGTAACTTTTCTACCACCATCCATCCATTTCCTAACTTTGGATCAGATATATATATCACTGAACGTGCTTGGGTACAAAAAATGTATGGATCATTCTTGTACCAAAAACGTTGAACATTAATTGATGTTAGATGATTACTAACTTGAATTCTCCTCTTTCTGGCATTTGTGTCAAACCACTTACAGTCGAATAGCACAATATGTCGTCTGAGTCGGTATATCAACTTAATGACCGATTGCAACACTCTGTAGAAGTCAATAAGATCTGAGCCGTGTTCTCCTTGGACTACAATTTCATAATTCTGAGTCGCATGAGTAACATCTCGCTGTTCGGTATGAAATCTAACTCCGTTGACAATGCATCCACTGTATTCATAAGCCTGCTTTTGAGGCCCATAAGCCAAAGAAACCAACGAGGATGACGAGTCCAATTGACCATTTTACACTTGGTTCTTAATCTAACAATGAGCGAAATAGATGTGTTAATATAACAAACTGAAATTAATATGTAATGTTAGGATAAAAATAAATATAAAATGTTAGGCCTTACAGTTGTCTCAAACCATTTAGGAAATTCTTTTTTGTGTGTTTCATCAACGTTATGGTCACCACCACATTGTAGCATTGTTAGATGTTGCCTACAAAAAATGAGTTAGGTTAATGTATGGCAAAAATACTATGGTTATGCATTAGAAAAACTTACGTTAAATACGGTTGCACTTCATCACAATTACTCAATATAAACCAATGCGCACATTGAACTTCCTGAAGGGTTAGTAATTTGACACATACTGCTCCAAATGGTCTGTAATTTTGACGGAACACTGTGATATCTTGCGAATTACTTGCATCTCCGTCATAGTTTCGTGGCCGACGATTAAAATGAGTTTCAATATTCTGCATGTACATCGAACAAAATGTTATTGCTTCACTTATTACAACAGCTTCAGCTATTGACCCTTCAGGGCGCGCCTTATTTTCACATATTGTTTGTAATCTCCCAAAGCCCTGCGGATATGACAACAAGTTTGCATTAAAACTAAATTCAATGCACAGTAAAAATTTAAGAATGTAATATTTAAAACTGTATATATATAGTACCTCTCAATGGGATACATCCATCTGTAATGGACAGACCTCACTTTCTAGCTTCAGCCGGTAAATGCACGGCCAAATGTACCATCACATCAAAAAAAAGCGGGTGGCAAAATTCGCTCCAGCTTGCATAGGATTATCATGATTCCTCGCTCAAGTTCGTCAATAACAGTTGTGGTTAATGTCCTCTGACATAATTGTTTAAAGAAGCCACATAGATCAAGTACGACGTCGCATACATTCGGGGGGAGATAAGGTCGAATGCCAACAGGAAGGAGAATCTCGAGAAGCACATGACAATCGTGACTCTTTAATCCCGTTATTGTATCATCTCTGACCCAACGCCCAATATTCGATGCATAATCATCAGGGAATTTAACCATTTTCAGCCAATCACAGAATGATTTTCTCTCTGATTGAGTGAGCACATAACTAGCAGATGGCTTAATAAGACCTCGAGAAGTGACTTGTAAATGCAATTCACTACGAATTCTAAGATCTTGTAGGTCCAATCTAGCATTTGCAGTGTCTTTTGTCTTACCCGGAATATTGAATAGTGTGCCCACTAAACTCTCACAAATGTTTTTTTCTATATGCATTACATCCAAATTATGTCGCAAACTCAGAGTCCCCTAATATTCTAACTCAAAGAAAATACTCTTTCTTGTCCAATTCAACTCTTCAGGTAAGCGTTTTCGATTTTTATCTCTATTATTAGGATGTTTACCTGGTGTACTGTCTCTGAGATGTTGATGTTGGCAAACTATGTCGAATCCAGACAATGGACTGGGCATACTCTGAGGTTCATGTTGACCGTTAAATAATTTACTCCTCCGCCAAGGATGACTCAACTCAAGAAATCTCATGTGCCCTGTGTATCCTATTTTATTCCGTAATCATTGCGAAGGTGTTTGACCCGCACAAACTGGACATGTCATGTATCCCTTAGTGCTCCATCCAGATAATGAACCATAAGCTGGAAAATCATTAATGGTCCATAATAATGCGGCATGCATCTGAAAATACTACTCGGAAGCTGCATCATAGGTATGCACACCCACATTCCATAATGTTTGTAACTCCTCGATCAATGGTCTCAAGTAAATATTCAAATATTTACTAGGGGAACGTGGACCAGGGATAAGCAATGACATAAACATGAACGGATCCTTCATACATTTCCATGGAGGTAAGTTATATGGAATAACAATAATGGGCTAGATGCTATAAGAGTTGTACATATTCCCAAATGGGTTAAAACCATCAGATGCAAGACCTAACCTGACATTACGGGGGTCCTCAGCGAAACGAGGGTACATGTCATCAAATTCCTTCCACTCGGTTCCATCCGTAGGATGTCTAAGTATGCCCTCTGCACTGATCCTCTTTTCATGATGCCACATCATGTCAGTTGCTGTGTGTTGTGACATGAACAATCTCTGCAGCCTGGGCGTTAAAGGAAAATATCGCAATATCTTTTGAGGTATTTTCTTCCCCGTACCACGGACTTTGTACCGACTTTCACCATATATCGGACAATATTCAAGTGATTCATATTCTGCACAAAATAATACACAATCATACTTACAAGCATGAATGGATTCATACCCCATTCCCAGATCACGCAACATTTTCTTTGCCTCGTAGTACGACTTAGGCAATTCGCTTCAAACTGGTAACATTTGGCCCAGTAACTCTAGCCTCATATCAATACTTTTGTTGGTCATTCTGTTGATCACTTTAATGTGTAATAATTGTAGGGGTTTTTAGGGGCTAAATCCGGTAACGCAGCGGAAGCGGTGAAAAATCGAATTTTTCCGATTTCAAAAATTTTTCTCGGATTTATTATAAACATATTAATTTAATATTCCCATAATCAAATTATGAAATAAAATTCAATAAATCATATTTAGGTGAATTTACCAAATTACCCTTACTTGGTATTTTTGTCCATTTTAGTCCGAAATTGATCAAATCAATTTTGAATGATTCTAAATCATTTCTAAGATGAACTTAGCATGTTCAAAACATCAAAACACCAAAGCAACAAAATCCCCAAATTTTGGACCCTTGGCCGAATGCACCACTTTGGTGCCAATTTGTGCACTTTGTCATTTCATGCTTCAAAACACATTAAGATGTAATCCAATCAACATGAAACTTTATATGCAACATATACACATCCAAATACACAACATAAATGAAAAGCCCAAAATTTGGAATTGGTCATGAACCCTAATTTTTCAATTTCCCCAAATTGGACAAATTAGACCAAATTGGTTAAATCAATTACTTTAATCATCATTCTTCCATCCAATCCAAGTCTCAAACAATGAAACAACTCAAGATCAAATCTAGGTCATTTAAGAGTGGGTCAATAACTCTAGATTAGCAACAAGGTTCCAAAACCATAAAAGAATAGTTATAACTACAATAGTCACAAGCTTTCTTCATCATACATGCTCAACACTTTCAACAAAATTTCTATCATCAAAAAAACAGAAATAAAGAAAAGAATAACTTAAGAACATCACAAGATGTTGCCTAGATCCTAAGGAACAATTTCCTTTCTAATAGTAAGTTTGAAAAACTTACAAAATCCAAGCTTTTCTTTGGTTTCTTCTTTTCTTCCTTACTTGCTTTCTTTGTTTCCTTTAATGGAGTTTCTTGCAAAGGGTATTAGGTTATCAATAAAATGAAATGAAAAACAATATATACTTGGACAAGAAATGCCTTGGCCGAATTTCACTATGACATATACAAGTCTTGTAATTTCAATTTCATTTCACTTAAATTTAGTCAACTTGCATAAATATCCAAATAACACTTTATTAGATATTTAATTAAGTCAACAAAGGCAACTAATATCATTTACATAAAATATCCTAAGTTAAGATATTTATATTTTAATTAATTTAATCATTTAACAATTAAATAATTAATTAATTAATTAAATACAAATATATTAAATATATGTATTATTTACATTAAATATCAAAAACATATATTCATTTAGGATATAAGTCAAATATCTTAATTTGACTATTAATTAATGTGTATTTAAATTAATCAAGTATTAAATGTAAATACACAATAATTAAGCAAATGACTATCGGGTCCCTTTAGCACGTATCTTGCGTTTAACCTTTAAACGACTTTATAAATAATCAATATTATTTTATATGTTGCTCTAGTGCTCTACGAGTATGTTTCATTATTGAGACTCTCTAGATTCAGGTATATCCGTCACGAAATCCAATTTCGTGTCCATAATCTATCCACCCATAAATTATGACGATCACGGATAATCTCGCTGAATCATACAGGTCGAGGTCATGGCAAATGTATAATTCCTCCGTCACAGGTATCCGGATAAATCCCAGAGATATAGATATAAACGTCAAATCTCTACGGGGATTATCCAGTCGACTATTCCATTAGCAATCTCTAAAAGAATGTTTAGAACTAGCTTCTAAACTTTACCACGGGCCCATGGTTTTATCTGATTGCTAATCATATGGACTACCTATGCTCTGATACACAGAACTGACGGATCCTATCTTGATACACATAGGACACCCTGAGGATCTGTCTACACCCAACGAACAGGCGGAGGTCTGATCTAAATAGATCGGTGACGTGACTGCCATCTAAGTGTAGAAGATGTCTCATGTGCCCACAATGGCATCTCAAGTCTAAGAATCACAAGTGCTACTCAACCCGAGAAGATTCTTATTGACGCTGGTGTACCATCCATTAAGAATCTTCGGTGAGTCGTTCAGTGTTTATCCGCTATAAACACCTACACGTCTATACTAGTCTCCAAGACTAATGGTTCATTGAGAAACCATTGGAATCATATATTCCAGTATACGACATGTACTGGTCTCAACGGGTTTACTATACTGACCAAGTAGTGTAAACCTTGACCAAGAAAAATCTGAGAATGACAACGTCATGATACATCTCAATGTCAGTTGCGACGCTTTTGCAACAGTACCATGACTAATCATTCTAAGGTCATTACGTCTTTACCATTTAATAAGATAGATTATATTATAGAAACTGCATATATTATTCATAATAATATGTTTTACAGAAGTATTCAAAAGAAATACAACCGGGAATTGGCGCTCTGAGCACCAACCCCCCAACAAAATCTCCCACTTGCTCTAGTGCCAATATCGATTGTATCTAATACCCATCGGCTCCACGTGTTTATCAAACAGCTTCGGAGGTATGGCCTTCGTCAGCGGGTCTGCTACATTATCTTCACTCGGTACCTTGCACACGACAATATCCCCTCGCGACACGATCTCTCGAATGATGTGGTATTTGCGTTCCACATGCTTCGACTTCTGATGCGCCCTCGGTTCCTTTGCTTGCGCAATGGCTCCAGTATTATCACAGTATAACGGAATCGCATTATCGATACTTGGGACAACTCCCAATTCTATGATAAAATTCTTTATCCACACAGCCTCTTTTGCAGCTTCAGAAGCTGCAATATATTCCGCCTCAGTGGTGGAATCAGCTGTCGATCCCTGTTTGGAACTCTTCCAACAAATTGCACCTCTGTTAAGGGTAAAGACAAATCCAGATGTAACTTTCTATCATCGGGATCCGATTGAAAATCGGAGTCTGTATACCCATTAACCTGCAGTTCGTTTCCTCCATAAATTATTAACTTATCATTGGTACCTTTGAGATACTTTAGGATATGTTTAATGGCCATCCAATGGTCATTACCTGGATTGGACTGATATCGACTAGTTACGCTAACAACGAAACTGATATCAGGCCTCGTACATAATATGGCATACATTATGCTACCCAAACACGAAACATAAGGTTGGTTAGACATTCTAACCTTCTCATCTTCTGTTTATGGACACATCTTCTTAGAAAGATGAATCTCATGTCTGAACAGTATGTTTGCTGTTTTACAGTTACCAAAACTATACCGTTCCAAGATCTTATCTATGTACATTGATTGGGATAGCCCAATCAGCCTCCTTTGTCTATCTCTATAGCGTTTTATCCCTAAAACATATGAAGCTTCTCCCAGGTCCTTCATGGAGAAATTATTACAGAGGTAAGCTTGACGCTTTGTAACATACCTAAATCATTCCCAATCATTAGGATGTCATCAACATATAGGATTAAAAAATACGACCATGCTCCCACTGGCCTTCTGATACACACAGGATTCTTCCGAATTCTTGAGAAAACCAGACGATCTAATAATCTCGTCGAATCGAAGATTCCAACTTCGTGAAGCTTGTTTAAGTCCATAAATGGACTTCTTAAGCTTACATACCATACCCGAGGTTTCGCTGGACGCGAAACCTTCAGGCTGTTCCATATAGATTTCTTCATCAAGAAATCCATTTAGAAAAGCCGTTTTGACATCCATTTGCCAAATCTCGTAGTCATGATACGCAGCTATAGAAAGCAAAATCCGGATAGACTTAAGCATTGCCACCGGCGAAAAAGTTTCACCGTAGTCGACTCCAGGTCGCTGCGTGTAACCTTTTACTACCAGTCGGGCCTTGTAAGTTTCAACCTTACCGTCAGGCCCGCGCTTCCTCTTGTAAACCCATTTACAAACGATAGGAACAATTCCTTCGGGAAGCGGAATCAGGTCCCAAACTTGATTTTCATGCATTGAGTCTATCTCGGATTTCATGGCACTTTGCCATTTCACGGAGTCGATGTCCAACATCGATTCTCTATAGGTGAAAGGATCTGTCTCTTCAACTAAGAGAACATCCAGACTTTTTTCTTGTATCAAATACAAGCGTTCAGGAGGTCTAGATACCCTTTTCGACCTACGGAGTGTGTGTGTTGAAGGTCCTTCATCTACTTGAACTTCAGGTTCCTCCGTTGGTTCGTTGTTTTCAGGTTGGACTTCATCAAGCTCAACCTGTCTATGATTACCACCTTTTGACAAAAATTCTACTTCTAGAAATTTTGCGAAGCGAGCTACGAACACGTTTCGATGCTCGGTATCATAGAACAGATATCCTCTCGTATTCGAAGGATATCCGACAAACCTAAACTTTTGCCCTCGAGGCGAAAGCTTATCTTGCTGAGTCACCCTGACATAGGCAGGACAACCCCAAACCTTAATATAATTAAGATTTGGTCTCCTACCGAACCATATCTGATACGGAGTCGTAGGAACAGCTTTTGAAGGAATCTTGTTCAAAAGATGTGCGGCTGTTAAGAGAGAGTAGCCCCATAAATAATAGGGCAAATCTGTGAAACTCAACATTGATCGGACCATATCCAATAAAGTCCGATTTCTCCTCTCAGACACTCCATTGTGCTGTGGAGTACCTGGAGGAGTATATTGAGCAAGAATCCCATTCTCCTTCATATAATCCATGAACTCACCACTCATATATTCGCCGCCTCGATCTGATCGAAGATATTTAATATATTTACCAGTTTTTTTTTCTACTTCATTTCGGAACTCTTTGAACTTTTCAAAGGTTTTCGATTTATGTCTCATCAAATAGACATAACCGTACAGTGACAGATCATCGGTAAAGGTAACGAAGTACGAATAACCACTGTGAGCAGTTTGACTTAGTGGACCACATACATCAGAATGTACGAGTTCCAGTAAGTTGGTGGCACGGTGTCCAACACCAGAAAATGGGGCTTTGGTCATCTTACCATGAATACATGATTTACAAGTTGGATAAGATTCAATGGTAAGATCTGGTATCAAACCATTCCTAACCAATTGGGTAAGGCGTTTAACGCCAATGTGACCAAGTCTCATATGCCAAAGTTCAGTATTATTAATTACAGGTAAACTACGTTTATTAACTCCAGTATTTAATATATCTTTTGAAGTTTCCAATGTATAATGACCATGCTGGTTTGGACAACAAATGATCTGAATATTATTACTATCATATAAATATAAAGAACTGTTCTTAATATTAATACAAAAGCCTTCTGTATCCAATACAAAAAGTGATATAATATTAGCTACACATCCAGGTATAAAATGGCATTCATTTAACAAAAGTGTCACATTCGGCAATGAGATCTCGCATACTCCCACTGCAACTGCATCCAAAGAGTCTCCACTCCCGAACCGCAACTGCATCTCCCCGGGCTTCAGCCTCCTACTTTCCTTCAGCACCTGCAACGAATTGCAAATGTGAATGGGACAAGAAGAATCTAAAATCCAGTTGGATGTAACGGCTTCACAAGCCAAAGATAAATCAATAATTGGAAAAATAAAAGTACCTGATGTATATGCTCTGTCTCTCCTCAGCTGGGCGATGTAATCAGGACAGTTCCTTTTCCAATGCCCGACTTTTCCGCAGTGGTGGCATTTGTCTTCAGAAGCCCTCTTGGGCTTAGCAATCTTCGCCTGCTGTTGAGGACCGAAAGCCTTCTTCTTCTTCCCTTTCTTCTTCTTTCCCTTGGACCATCCTTGGGAAGAAGCAGAGAGAGAAGTAGATCTAGGTGGGCGAGTCGGTACTCCCTTCTTAAGATCCTCTTCTGCCGTGAGCAACATCCTATGTAGCTCCTGGTAGGTACAGACAGTCCCGTTCATGTTGAAGTACATCACGAACTGGCGAAATGAAGCTGGAAGTGAACCAAGAATGACACTCCTACCGAGAACGTAATTCAAGATGAGATTATGTTGCCTCAATTGATCAATCAAATCGATCATCTGAAGAACATGTGGGCTAAACATTTTCCCCTCATCCAGACACGCATGGAACAGTTCCATGGCGACTTTGTGAACAATCACTTGTTCTTGGTTCTCAAACGATTGTCTCAATCGCGTTATCATACTATAAGAATCTAGCATACCATAGTACTGTTGCTTGAGTTTCGGAGACAGTGAACTAAGGATGTATGATTTAACCCTTAAATCATCATCCTTCCAAGTTTCAAAAACTTGGCGTTCCTCCTCCGAAGCATCCGCACCCACAGCAAGGGGCAACGGACCCTCAAGAACATATCCCAGCTTTTCGGAATCGAGGACAATCCTCAAATCCATTCCCAGTCAGCGAATTTCTCAGCGCCTTTCTGTTTGTTCGCATCAAGCAAGATACGCGCAAACTGATTTGTGGATTGTGCCGCCATCGCCAATCTATCATATAGATCACGAAAAACGGTTAGCAGAAATTAAGCAGTTTCATATAATATCAAAAGCATAAACTAGATCATGGATTTTTAATCTAAAAAATGCCTCTCTCCCACTAAATCATGCAATACTGTAATCCCCAAACAGGTACAAAGATTTAATAATTAAATTAAATACTAATAGTGAAAGGTGGATCCCGTGAATATATTTCGGCTCACAGCAGATGCACGGTCTCGCCTACGTATATTCATCAGGTAGACAACTCATTTGTCAATCACTCAATAGTGACTCTTGGGTTTCCGATTCTGGTCGTTTCTCGTTGTCGCGGCGAAGGCAGGCCCACAAGGAGACGTACCAAGGTTAAATTCGTCAATGATAAACTCAAGTTACTTACTTAGTCCTAACCTGACAGCTATGGCACGTTCAGAATTCCGCTTTTACTTGAATTTACCTAGTATCTGATATACATCCGGTATAAATAAATCTCTATCGGCTACCCTCACAGCAGAGGCACGGTCTCGGATGTAGTCACAGAGAAGTATTCATAAACCGTATTGACAAGACGGACCACATAACATGCATCAAATACATAATTACATAAAACCATATTAATTATGGATTTTCCGTTAAGTGTCATACACCCTAAATCTAACCAAATTAGATTATAATAAGCATGTATAAAGTCAAGAAAACATGATTAAACATTGATTTAATTAAAGCTAATCATTTTAGGGGGCCTAGAATCAGACTCGCTCTGATACCATTTTGTAGGGATTTTTAGGGGCTAAATCCGGTAGCGCAGCGGAAGCGGTGGAAAATCGATTTTTTCGAAAATTTTTTCCGATTTCAAAACTTTTTCTCGGATTTATTAAATAAAAATATTTATTTAATATTCCAAAAATCAAATTATGAAATAAAATTCAATAAATCATATTTAGGTGAATTTACCAAATTACCCTTACTTGGTATTTTTGTCCATTTTAGTCCGAAAATTGATCAAATCAATTTTGAATGATTCTAAATCATTTCTAAGATGAACTTAGCATGTTCAAAACATCAAAACACCAAAAGCAACAAAATCCCCAAATTTTGGACCCTTGGCCGAATGCACCACTTTGGTGCCAATTTGTGCACTTTGTCATTTCATGCTTCAAAACACATTAAGATGTAATCCAATCAACATGAAACTTTATATGAATCATATAACATCCAAATACACAACAACATAATGAAAAGCCCCAAATTTGGAATTGGTCATGAACCCTAATTTTTCAATTTCCACAAATTGGACAAATTAGACCAAATTGGTTAAATCAATTACTTTAATCATCATTCTTCCATCCAATCCAAGTCTCAACACAATGAAACAACTCAAGATCAATCTAGGTCATTTAGAGTGGGTCAATAACTCTAGTTTAGCAACAAGGTTTCCAAAACCATAAAAGAATAGTTATAACTACAATAGTCACAAGCTTTCTTCATCATACATGCTCAACACTTTCAAAAAAATTTCCATCATCAAAAACACAAGAAATAAAGAAAATAATAACTTAAGAACATCACAGATGTTGCCTAGATCCTAAGGAACAATTTCCTTTCTAATAGTAAGTTTGAAAAACTTACAAAATCCAAGCTTTTCTTTGGTTTCTTCTTTTCTTCCTTACTTGTTTTCTTTGTTTCCTTTAATGGAGTTTCTTGTAAAGTGTATTAGGTTATCAATAAAATGAAATGAAAAACAATATATACTTGGACAAGAAATGCCTTGGCCGAATTTCACCATGACATATACAAGTCTTGTAATTTCAATTTCATTTCACTTAAATTTAGTCAACTTGCATAAATATCCAAAATAAAACTTTATTAGATATTTAATTAAGTCAACAAAGGCAACTAATATCATTTACATAAAATATCCTAAGTTAATATTTATATTTTAATTAATTTAATCATTTAACAATTAATAATTAATTAATTAATTAAATACAATATATTAAATATATGTATTATATTTACATTAAATATCAAAAACATATATTCATTTAGGATATGAGTCAAATATCTTAATTTGACTATTAATTAATGTGTATTTAAATTAATCAAGTATTAAATGTAAATACACAATAATTAAGCAAATGACTATCGGGTCCCTTTAGCACGTATCTTGCGTTTAACCTTTAAACGACTTTATAAATAATCAATATTATTTATATATGTTGCTCTAGTGCTCTACGAGTATGTTTCATTATTGAGACTCTCTAGATTCAGGTATATCCGTCACGAAATCCAATTTCGTGTCCATAATCTATCCACCCATAAATTATGACGATCACGGATAATCTTGCTGAATCATACAGGTCGAGGTCATGGCAATGTATAATTCCTCCGTCACAGGTATCCGGATAAATCCCAGAGATATAGATATAAACGTCAAATCTCTACGGGGATTATCCAGTCGACTATTCCATTAGCAATCTCTAAAATAATGTTTAGAACTAGCTTCTAAACTTTACCACGGGCCCATGGTTTTATCTGATTGCTAATCATATGGACTACCTATGCTCTGATACACAGAACTGACGGATCCTATCTTGATACACATAGGACACCCTGAGGATCTGTCTACACCCAACGAACAGGCGGAGGTCTGATCTAAATATATCTGTGACGTGACTGCCATCTAAGTGTAAAAGATGTCTCATGTGCCCACAATGACATCTCAAGTCTAAGAATCACAAGTGCTACTCAACCCGAGAAGATTCTTATTGACGCTGGTGTACCATCCATTAAGAATCTTCGGTGAGTCGTTCAGTGTTTATCCGCTATAAACACCTACACGTCTATACTAGTCTCCAAGACTAATGGTTCATTGAGAAACCATTGGAATCATATATTCCAGTATACGACATGTACTGGGCTCAACAGGTTTACTATACTGACCAAGTAGTGTAAACCTTGACCATGAACAATCTGAGAATGACAACGTCATGATACTACTCAATGTCAGTTGCGACCCTTTTGCAACAGTACCATGACTAATCATTCTAAGGTCATTACGTCTTTACCATTTAATAAGATAGATTATATTATAGAAACTGCATATATTATTCATAATAATAATATTTTACATAAGTATTCAAAATAAATACAACCGAGAATTGGCGCTCTGAGCACCAACCCCAACAATAATTTCACAACGAAATTCAAGATCGACATGCCAGCACCTTCAAATGGAATTTTTTTTGCCTCATCATGTAGTTCACTAAATAAATTTTGATCATTTCCACTTAACACTGGCATGTCACCACTGACACTATGACCAAGTTGTGGGCCTTGTAAGTCATGCAAAGCATCGGTTATCTCATCGTTTACAGGTTGATTGTAACTATTGCTCCCTTCACCGGAATCAATAAACCGTGACTGATAATTATACTGCTCACCGTGATAAATCCACGTACGGTAAGTTGGTGATATTCTTGGCATGTATAAATGATTATGAACTTCATCTAACCGTTTCATTTTCCTATTCAAACAATTTGCACATGGACACCGAACACGACCTTCTGCATCAATGTGTTGCTTTGCGACTTCCATAAACTCATACACTCCATTACGATATTCAACACTCAATCTATCCAGCGAGCTCATCCAATTTCTATCCATTTAAGCGAAATACCTAAATATAATAATATAATTATTAAATATCATATTACATTCATCAACATTACTAATTCATTAATTATTTATTTAAGCATAGACATATATATTTAGTTGATAAAGTAAATAGTTTACAGAAAAATTCTATTTAGTTAATTAATTAACTTAATCTACATATATGAACCATAAACCATTAACAAAAAGTATATCATAAACATAATCATAAAAATTGAAAAATAATAAAGAAATATAAAAGAAGACTTACCTTATGGAAAATTGATTACAATTTTATTGAAAATTTGTAGGAGAGTTGTGAGGTTGCAGAGGACAGATTCTGAGATTTCAGAGGATGAAAATGAAGAGAATGGGAGAAAAAACAGAGGGGGAGAATGATTGGTGCCATTCTGCATTTTAATCTATATTTAGCGTCGAAACAATAAATTCGACGCTAATTTTTGTGATTTTTAACGTCGAAACAGTTTATTCGACGCTAAATGTCCGATTTTTAGCGTCGACATAAATTTAGACGCTAAATATTAAAGGATTGTCGGTGGAATCTTCATAAACCTTTAGCGACGCTACTTAGTCGACGCTAAATGTTAGTTTTTGGCGTCGACTAATATATTTGACGCTAAAAGTATAACATTTAGCGCCAAAAATTATTGTAATAGTAAAATAATTTAGCGTCGAATATTGTTCGACGCTATAACTGTACTTTTAGCGTCGATAACTGTTTTCGACGAAAAAAGTTGAATATTGGCGTCGAAAATTGTTTTCGTCGCTAAAATCTTGATATTTGGCGTCGAATATTAATTACAACGCTAAAAGTAATTTTTAGCGTCGAAAACTAAATCGTTGGACGCTAAAAGCCATAATTCTTGTAGTGATCTCTCAAATTCAGACTTATGTAAAGATGAAATTAGCTCCAAAATTGTTATGTCACACATAGTTTACATTGACTTTCGTAATAGTCAAGTTTACATTGACTTTCGTTATAGTCACATTTTTATCTCGGTTACATTGGTGACTAAAAATTGTATCATGTGTACCTCAGTCACATTGTTTACTTTCAATCACATCAGTTATCTTAATCACGTTACTGACATTCAGTCATATTAAGCATAGTCATAATAAAATTTTACTTCAGTGACAGATAACCGAGTTATAATTATATTTTTACATACAGTCACAATGTGACTATTAATTAGGTAACTAATAATTTATTCATGGTTGTGTGTCAAGTCATATTTAGAACCTCATTCTCATTACCAAACCTCAATCACATTATTAAACCTCAACACAATTATATCAGTTATATTATCGACCACAATCATAATTATTTCTTCAGTCATATTATTTACCTCAATTACATTGTCGATCTTCAGTGACATTTAACATAATCATAATTTTAACCTCAGATATATTACTGACCCTCAATCACAGTGTGACTATAAGTAGCTTCATATTAACACAAAAAGAAAATCAAAGTGAAATTAATATTTGGTGTATATTTAAAATAAAAATATATATTTTTAAAATACAATGTTTAAAGGGAAGATAAGTGGTTAAAATGTATTTGATCTTACACAAAAAAAAATAATTAAAGTTGAAAAAATTCAATTTCATGAATAGTAATTTTTTTAAAAATGACTGTTGATGGTGATTTTTTATGACAAGTACTTTGAACAGTTCGGCAAGGGCATAGAAGTAATTTCAGATTTTGGGTTATTCCTCGGCCAGAGAGAGTCCGGACATAATTTCCTGGGGTGACCGACCAGAACACGCAATATGGTACAGATTCAGAGACCGATCACAGAAGATAGGTCAGGTAGTTCAGCACGGTTCGGGCCGACCACAACTGGAGTCCGGTGGCTCAGTTCAGTGATGTTTCACCTTCAGTATCGCGGAAGATGAGTTCGGATATTTCTGGACGAGGGAGAGATAGTTTGGAAGTTCGGTAGGTCAGAGTTGTTGGGTTTTTTCCCTCCAAAACGTGTCATTGTTTGGAGGCACTTTACAGACTGGATCTAGCATATATCGTGTGGCGGAAGATAACCAGAATGATGTGATAGGATGTCAGAGAGTAGGCTTTGCTTTTGGCGATGACAGTCATGGGGCAGAGAGTCCATCAGTCAGCCATAAATCACGTGGAAAACGTCATGAGAGGATGGGAACAATATTTTTCTCTTAGTATATAAAGGGATGATAGATTCATTTGTAGAGGGTTGGATGGTAGTTGGTTGCCAGAAATCTCATAAGAACACTACTTGTAAACACCGTAAGCAAATAACTCGGTATCATACGACCACCTTTCAAAAGAGGTCGGCCGAGCTAGTTTTGGGTAATAAAAAGCAGCACCCCATTTTGTGCCTGTGGACGTAGGCTGGACTTGCTCCGCCGAACCACGTTAAACCCTCTTGTCGATTTCATGGTTATCTCGTCTTTTGCCAAGTTTACATTTAGTCCCCCATAACCAAACAAATTCATATTTGAAGGAGGATTGTCCCGAGAGCAATATCCCGATATTGCCCCTGAGATGAAAATCACCCGTCAACAGTTGGCGCCGTTTGTGGGGAAAGAGCAAAAAGTAATTTACGTAGTAAGACGATGGTAGAAGGTGGAAACCATAGGTTGTAGGAGAGTTCAGCGGCAGAGTGGTTTGGAAGAATGAAAGAAAGATTGGATGAAAGGGAAAGTGAACGGTTGGAAGCTGGTCAGAGTGGAAATGGGAAATGATTTGTAAGAAGAAAGAAGGTCAGGAATAGATCTCCTATTTGAGCCGCAGAATTATCGGATGATCCGACTGTCAAACAGGAACCCGAACATTTTTGTAAGAGCCTCTCCTGAAATGACCCACAAGGAGTTGTAAGAAGGGCGATAGGTCCCTTGAATATGAATAAGACTTTCTCTTTCGAATTAAAAAATTTGTCCATTTTATTTGTTTATTAATTGGATGCGAAAGACCTTTTCAATATTCTTGGGATGTGCTCGAAGCCAAGGGGTGATCGGTGGTCGGGAAGGGCACCAAGCCTGTGGCACGCTACTCCAGGGTGTCATTATCAAACCCCCGGGCGGAAGTGTTCCGACCTGGCTCCTTTCACTTTTGAGGATCCAGAACGCATCAAGGGATGAAATACATATGGGAAAAGTGCGAACCCTTCGTGGCACGCCAATCCCGGGTGTCATTATCAAACCCCCGAGGCCGGAGCGTTACTACCCCATGGCTCGTATTTTTGAGGGATAGCTCGGGTAAACCGGATTCAGGGACATTTCTTCCCCTACGAGTTGGCTGGTAAGTCCCGTCGAGCACCACCCAAGGAAGGCACACACGGGGTGTCCATGTCCCCCGTGGGGATTTGCCTGACCGCCCAGATCGGCGTATCCGTAGCCTGGTTAGCCAGGACACTGAATTGTGAGATTCAGGATTGTGCTTTGGAATCCTCGGGCAGGACGCTGTTCTGGGGAACCCGAGTTGTTAGCCAGGACACGTCTACCAGCCCGGGGCTGGACTCATTCCGCTGAGGCTATAGTATTTCACCAGCTCGGGGTTGGGGTGAATCCCACCGAGTCTAATTTTGCTCCACCAGTTCGGGGCTGAATTCGTTCCGCCGAGTCTGTAATGCTCCTCCAACTCGGGGCTGGATTCGTTCCGTCAAGTCTGTATTGTTCCACCAACTCAGGGCTGGATTCATTCCGCCGAGTCTGTATTGTTCCACCAGCTCGGGGCTGGATTCGTTCCGCCGAGTCTGTATTGCTCCACTTGCTCGGGGCTGGATTCGTTCCGTCGATGATTTGTTCCACCTGCTCGGGGCTGGATTCGTTCCGCCGAGGCTATCTATTCTTCTACCTCGGGGTCGGGTTACGTCCCACCGAGATGGCTTTTCATCGGCATGGGGACGGAGCATTCCCCCATGGCCGGATCTTTGTTGGTCTGGGGAGGTGACATTCCCCCAGAGCCAAGTGTTTCTTCTACCTCGGGGTCGGGTTACGTCCCACCGAGAGGCTTTTCATCGGCATGGGGACGGAGCATTCCCCCATGGCCGGATCTTTGTTGGTCTGGGGAGGTGACATTCCCCCAGAGCCAAGTGTTTCTTCTACCTCGAGGTCGGGTTACGTCCCACCGAGAGGCTTTTTATCGGCATGGGGACAGAGCATTCCCCCATGACCGGATCTTTGTTGGTCTGGGAAGTGACATTCCCCCAGAGCCAAATGTTTCTTCTACCTCGAGATCAGGTTACGTCCCACCGAGTGCATCATCATCGGCTCGGGGACAGAGCATTCCCCTCATGGCCGGGTTCGCATTAGTCAGGATCAGGACCTCTTCTCACATCCAGGTTCGAAAGAACCAGATAGCAAGTTAAAATTTGGAATCATGCTAAGTATATAAGACAAGAAATGAAGCATTCAGAGATAAGCATCAGAAAAGGGAATTGGGCAGCAGGTTTATCTTGATCTGGTCCGGGAGGCAGGATCTCTGACAGGATGAGCTTCGTCTTCTGTTGGGATGGCTACCAGAAGGGCAAATGGGGAATTTGCTTCAAGTCGGAGAATTATTTGGATGAGTATCAGATTCCTCAGTGACCGAGCATGTGAAGATGACAGGGAAGACCTGATTGGTAGCAGAAGCATCTTTCTCCGTGGCTCCTGGAGCCGACCACCGTATAATCGATCAACACATCACCATCTTTTTATAGTTCCCGGCATCAACTCGCAAACTCGTTGATACCGAGAACTATGGGACATATGTTGATGGTGATTTTTGATGACAAGTACTTTGAACAGTTCAGAAAGGGCATAGAAGTAATTTCAAATTTTGGGTTATTCCTCGGCCAGAGAGAGTCCGAGCATAATTTCCCGGGGTTACCGACCAGAACACGCAATATGGTACAGATTTAGAGACCGACCATATCAGAGCAGAGACCGATCACAGAAGATAGGCCAGGCAGTTCAGCACGGTTCGGGCCGACCACAACAGGAGTCCGGTGGCTCAGTTCAGTGTTGTTTCACCTTCAGTACCGCGGAAGATGAGTTCAGATATTTCTGGACGAGTGAGAGACAGTTTGGAAGCTCGGCAGATCAGAGTTGTTGGGTTTTTTCCCTCCAAAACGTGTCATTGTTTGGAGGCATTTTACAGGCTGGATCCAGTATATAGCGTGTGGCGGAAGATAACCAGAATGATGTGACAGGATGTTAGAGAGTAGGCTTTGCTTTCGGCGATGACAGTCATGGGGCAGAGAGTCCATCAGTCAGCTGGAAATCACGTGGAAAACGTCATGAGAGGATGGGAACAATATTTTTCTCTTAGTATATAAAGGGATGATATATCCATTTGTAGAGGGTTGGATGGTAGTTGGATGCCAGAAATCTCATAAGAACACTACTTGTAAACACCGTAAGCAAACAGCTCGGTATCATACGACCACCTTTCAAAAGAGGTCGGCCGAGCTAGTTTTGGGTAATAAAAAGCAGCACCCCACTTTGTGCCCGTGGACGTAGGCTGGACTTGCTCCGCCGAACCACGTTAAACCCTCTTGTCGATTTCATGGTTATCTCGTCTTTTGCCAAGTTTGCATTTGGTCCCCCATAACCAAACAAATTCACAGTTGAATGAGAATTGTCCCGGGAGCACTATCCCGATATTGCCCCTGAGACGAAAATCACCCGTCAACAAATACTAATCACAATAACTTTTTTTAATAAGGGTAAAAAGAAAGGGGGAAATATATAATCAGGTCAAACCCCTTAATATTAGTAAGAAAATGACTAAAAATGAATAAAATTTAAAAATATAGGATTAAATGTTCTTAAACATAATAAGCAGGGTTTTTTTACTAATAAGTGATGAAAAGTATGGTTTTTTTATATATATATATAAATTTCTATAAATCAAAATTTTTGTTCTTCTATTTAGCCGTAAAATATATGGGCCGATCAATTCATTGTCCAAAATTTGGGTCCAGAGAATTAGGCCCAAGCCCATATCACAAAGACTACAAGACACAGAAGATCCAAACTCTATTGGAGCCCACAAAGTACAATTGACCAATCCGTGATTGACATGACTGGTCAACGATCATTAAAAAATTCGAATAAAAATATTTCATTGTTCGTTTCTTCTGAAACTCACGTGGCATATGATGTCAAACAATCGACGGCCTGATTCGGTGATTCCTGCCATTTCTCGTCACAGTCATCGTGAATGTCCGTGACCCTAACATTCCCTTTCCCCTCTTCACGACGCTCGACAGTCAACCGTCACTTAAGTGTCCATGATCCGAACAGAATAACAAACCCACATTAAGGTCCCTGTACTCTCAATGTTTTTTACATTATACCCCTGTACTAAATTTTCTACACATTGCACCCCTATACTCTCAATATTTTTTACATTGCACCCCTGTACTAAATTTTCTACACATTGCACCCCTGCACTCTCAAAAAATTGACATTCCACCCTTATTTTAACGGCAAGTTAACAGAGTTGAGAAATATTCTGACATCACCCACCCTTATTTCGGATTGGACCGAGCAAATTTTTTTACTTTGAAGTTATGCTAGGGCGCATAACTATATTATGCCTCTTCTGATACATTCAAAAATCCAACTAATTTATTGTAAAAACTAGATCAAAACTACGATCTTGGAGTGTTATTAATGAACAACAAAAAACAAACAAAGATGCTTCACGGTTATCAGACATCATTCCTAAAGAACGACAACGAGTATTACATGTCATGCGTGCACATTTATAGCAAACACCCATTTTTTTAGCTCTTCTCTTTTTAGCATAGGTGATTCTTCCTAAACCAGGCAGGTATGACACAAATAAGGGTGGGTGATGTCAGAATATTTCTCAACTCTGTTAACTTGCCGTTAAAATAAGGGTGAAATGTCAATTTTTTGAGAGTGCAGGGGTGCAATGTGTAGAAAATTTAGTACAGAGGTGCAATGTAAAAAATATTGAGAGTACAAGGGTGCAATGTGTAGAAAATTTAGTACAAGGGTGCAATGTAAAAAACATTGAGAGTACAAGGGCCTCAAGGTGGGTTTTTCCAAAAATCAAATCATCAAATTCCCAAAACCCTAAAAATTTAAAATTTCAAAAAATTAAAATTAAAATTAAAATTAAAGAAGAACAAAAGAAAAATTCTAGAGAGAATCTCTGAGGATTAGCCCTAAAATGGCGTCCTCTAAAATCATGAAATCTTCAAACACGCGAAATTCGGATCTTTCAAAACGATTCTCCTCTTCTTCTACAAAGCCTCAACAGCAACAGCAAGAAGTACAAACTGACTCGGCGAATATCGCTTCAGCAATGACGGTCGACGGCATTTTAAGGAACGTTTACAACACGACAACGGCGTCGACGGCGGACGCCACTCTCCTCGGCGCGCAATTCACGCTGATCGAGAGGAACGCCAACGTGAACGATCAGAACGGCGCCTCGTCGGTGGGGACGATGAAGAGTGTGGATGACGTGTGGAGGGAGATCGTGTCGGGGGAGAAGAAGGAGATGAAGGAGGAGGTGGTTGATGAGATGATGACGTTGGAGGATTTTTTGGCGAAGGCGGGAGCTGTTGAGGATGCTGCTGCTGCTGATGATGACATGGATGTTAAAGCTGTTACGACTGTTACGGAGAGGTTGAGTGGTGGAGTTTATGTGTTTGATCAGCCGCCGCCGGAGAGTCCGTTTCAGGTTGAAGGGGCGATTGTGGGTTTTGGAAATGGAGTGGTTGGTGAGAGGGGGAAGAGAGGGAGAGTGATGTTGGAGCCATTGGATAAGGCGGCGCAGCAACGGCAACGGAGGATGATCAAGAACAGAGAGTCTGCTGCGAGGTCCAGGGAAAGGAAACAGGTAACTGATTCTGTTCTTTGACAAACACCTACGCACTTGTACTTGACTGTTAGTGAATCCATTTTGTAGTTGTGTGACTGCAACTCAATTCGAACATACCCTAATTTTTTTGTTGATTGATTGATCGGTTGTATATTTTGGGGTTTTTCAGGCTTATCAAGTGGAATTAGAGTCATTGGCAGTGAGGCTAGAGGAAGAAAATGAGCAGCTCTTGAAAGAGAAGGTAATTAAATATGTTACCTACTCTGAAGAGAGTTTATAACATCTAGGAAGCATATTTAGTATTCAAGTGTTTATATGTATGCCTGTGTCTCAAGTCAACATTCTACTGTGTAAATATATGAAAATGATTGTATTCAAGTATTTACAACTTTAAATGATTTGGGTTTTTCAACTATAATATGGGTGATACATTTTGAATATGATGTCTTATGTTGATGTTCTAGGTCCTTTTGATTGAATAATTTTGGATAATTTCAGGTTATGCTTTGGCTGACTTGTTAATTTGCAAACTGTCATTGCTTGTTCGGGAATATTTTCTTGGAGAAGCAAACTTCAACATGTTTTTTTATTTTGGTAATCCAAACAACAAAGTTGTTAGTTATATAAAAAAAACAAAAGCAAAAACTTTGCAGTTCTTGATTATGTTTTATATTTATGGTAAGTCTATTAAGGAATTGAAAGTAAGAATTTAGAATTTTAAACTGTTTGACCATCTTAAACTCTGACTGTAGTATTCTGATTAGATGGAAGTTTTCTTTTGCTTACTATTAGGGGTTGAAGGAGCCATCCCTGTTTTCAACTATTTTCTGTTTCTGTTCTTGATGCACACATTAATAAGTTCATTTTCTTAGTTTGTATGATCTATATCTATAGACTTTTCGAAGTACAACATATGATTATAGTTGCAGCGCTGCCGGAATGCTTCCTAAATAAATGAATACACATGTTATATATAAACTGTTTCCACATTGGTTACAGACTTTATATGGACGGCCTTAAAAGCCAGTAAGTTGTCGTACAAATCAGGTATGACAAGCCTTTTTTAAAAAATCATTAGTCTTGTTGTTGAGGTTGTATGTTGTGTGAGGGGAAGAAAGTTATTGATAATAGTAATTGCTCGGAGATCACATCAAACTTTTGTCATCCTCTTGCACTTCTTTCCAACCTCTTGAAATTACCTACAATCACACAAACAAACAAATTAACTCTGGTAATTTATAGTGGTTCGGCCAACTATTTGCCTACGTTCACTCCCTCAAGCCACGCTTGAAGATTTCCACTAAGTTGAATCCATAACTTACACTGAGTTTTTCATGGCCCACCCACAACTAAGAGTTTTGTCCCATAGATTCACTCCAAACCTTTACACAAGAGTTTTCCAATAGCTCACTCTTAAACCCTTACAATGAGTTTTGTTCCTAGGCTCATTCACAGCCTTTTACAAATTGCTCTTTTGAGTATACCCACTCCACAAGTCTTCCCAACCACAAGTGTTTAATAATGGAAGTTTAAAGCACAACTTGGGCACTCACAAAGATAATGAAGATTTAGTGTGAGTTGCTAACCCAAGAAATTTAAGCTCACTATAAGTGATAATAAAGGTGTAGTGTGTGAGCTTCAGTATGAGAGTGTATGATGCCTTAGAAGAAATTATATGAAGGCAATGTTTAAAAATATGTATAACGCCTTGAGGCGGTCGGCCTTTGAGGCGGCAAGCCTAACGTAAAAAAAAATTAATAATTTTTATAACTTGATAAAAGTATGATTCTTGATTAATAATAAAGTATTATAAATGATTCTTGATTAATAATAAAGTATTATAAATATTTAGTAATTTAATAAATTAATAATTAATAATTTTAACTAATGATATTTTTGTAATTTTTTAACAATTCATCGCGATTATTAAATAAATTAAATACATTAATGAAAATACTATTCAATTCCAATTATGATTCTTAAGTAAACAATTTATTCTGAATTTAATTGTGATCTGTCATTCCCATTTCAGTTCATTTCAATTTTGTTTCATTTCAATTTCAACCAATTTCGATTGTGAATGCTAAAACGCATCATGGATGGAAGTGTGTAGTAATAATAATTATTAATGAATAATGTATTAATTTGTTATAAAAAAACTATTAAATTGGATCAAATAATATGATTTAACAATTTATAATTGAATAAATGCAAAGTTTAGAGGGTATAATAGTCACATTAATAAATAACAATTGTCTTCATCATAATAATAAATTATTATGATGGAAGTGTGTAGCAGCTGCCCTTTGATTAAAAAATGGAAAGGTGGCCAAAAAAATGAAAAGGTAGTAAATTGCTGGTCATTTAATAACTGCAATTTGCAGCCATTTGATTAAAAAATGAAATAAAATTGCTGGTCATTTAATAACAACAGTTTGCTTTCCTTCTTTTTAAAATAAAATCACGTGGTTGTCTTCTTCCTCAAATTTTCATTTCTTCTTCTCTCTACTTCCAGCAAATTCTAAACCAGCCATCATCTACAATCTGTTGTTGTTTCTGCCGTTTTTCTCTCATGGGCCATGGCTACTCTCAGCCACAACCTGTTGCTGTTTCAACCACCCCACATGACCACTACTCATTTCTTTTTTTTTTTTAAATTTTTTTTGCGTCACCTATTCGTGGACGTGAGGCGGCGCCTCACGCCGCATCAGCGCTTGGCGGCATAAGGCGGCCGCCTCACGCCGCCGATATGGGAATTTAAGAAAAGCCCGCCTCGACGCGCCAACGTCGTGAGGCGGCGATGCGGTGCCTCTAGCCGTTTTTTAAAACAATGTATGAAGGTTCAAGAGTTGGGCAAAAACGAAATAGGGACTCAATTTATAGAGAAAATGAAAGCAGTTACTGATGTTTACGCTGAGACCTGTATGTCGGTCTGCCAATACAACTACTATAAAATATTACCGTTTGACACCGGTAAGCACAAACAAGACCAGTTTACTTACTAGTATGGAGACTTGTATGGATCATGTCGGTTTCCGAGAGCATGTAAAATACGAAGATTCACCGCTATGAAGATCGATATGCTCTTGGCCGGTTCCAGTAACTATGAAAACCCAGAGTGATCGGTATCGATGACCGGTATGGAGTAACTCGGTTTCAGAGACGATGCAAAGCTGCTTAAAATAGAGCAGGGACACCGGTATGTCGGTCTCAGTGCCAAAATGCAGGATTTGAAGATTTAAAAAAATATTTTGCATATGATCATAATGCATTTATATGAATGTGCATAAGTCCTATGAGTTTAGAGACTTAAATTATCAACATCTTTACAAAGAGAGCCCTAAGCTAAGACCATATAAAATTTTCTTCAATAAGTGATAGTCTTCACATTCATTTCTTCTTTACCACCAATGTATTTCGATATCTTTTTGTAATGTGCGCTAATGCGCGTCGAAGACTTCTAGTGTTTGCATCATCAAAATCCATATGGAGAATACGTCGCTAACACCTCTATCCTTTCTAATTGAAGTTGAAGAATTGTCTCTATAAGAGTTTGTTACCCATGATTGCTTAAATTCAATTTAGCTTTTTTTTCAGCATTTTGTCTTCATAAGTGAATAGTGGTTTATGCATATATAGCTTAGGATATTAGTCAGAATTTAACACTAGTGGTTTTCTTTGAAAAAACATATACACTGTCTTATGTTCCATTAAAGTACTGTGGTTTAGGAGGCCTAATTACATCCAACATCGTTACTGTAGTAGCCAGTTTTGTAAATGGTTATTGGAGAAGAAATGCTTTGTTATTTTTTTTTTAGTTCTTAAACTTGCATGTCCATTATCTGACCGGTTTATGTTTTACATTATACGAATTGTGTTAGCACTCTTCAATTTCTTTTTGGCCTAATCATCCAATTTCGTTAATATGATAGCCAGTTTGTAAATGCTTATTGGAGAGGAAATGCTCTGTTACTTTTTCATTTCATCAACTGGCATGCCTTTTATCTGACCAGTTTATGTTTTAAGACTACACTGATTGTGTTAGTAGCACCCGTCAAGTTGTTTTTGGCCACTGGATTTTTTTTAATATTGGGCAACAAAATTTTCTCCCATGCAGGCTGAGAGGACTAAGGAGAGGTATAAGCAGGTACCAACTCTGTCTGCCCTTTTCTCAAATTTGGGAATGGATGGAAGTTGTTTTGGATAATCTAATTCAGAATAATACAGAGAAATCCCTACATCTTAACCGCTTTCAAGTCTGTAAGTATAGTTGTGACACATGGAATCATTATTGGAAAATTAGGTGGGATTGTCTCAGTTATTACTTTTTATTCATATCATACTTGATTCAATCAAGAGAATGATACACTAAAATTGCTTGTTTCAACCTCTGCACATACTTTTCAATCAGGTGATATTTCCTAGTGGATACCTTTGCTGGTGATTTATGAAATTGACATTGGATTTATTAAATATCTGTAATACAATATTTATGTAAATCGTAGATAAAACAAATGTAGAATGTGTTATAGCAAAGTAAAGGGTACATTAATTTGAATTGCTAGGGTTGTTCAAAGTAAATGACTGAATTATTGATTTTCCTGTTCATTTTTCCTGCAGATCATGGAAAAAGTGATTCCGGTTGTCGAGAAGAAAAGACCACCACGTGTTCTCAGGAGAGTTTGCTCCATTGAGTGGTAGATTATGTTTTTATTTGAGGTATGATGAAACGCCCAATGCCAATGTCATTAAAAAGAAAATCTTCTCTCAAATTAGCAGTAGTCATATCGACTCGGTTATTGTTGCAGAGCGATGATGGTTCTTGATATAAATATGAAAATGAGGAAGCAAAATTCCGTATTATTTAAAAAAAAAAAGAAAGAAGAGAGACATGCAGCAGTTGAGATAAAGGCTCGATATGATGACAAAAGTAGATGAATGTAGTTAGGGACTGTTGCAATGCAAAACTTGTGTTCTCCCCGAATGCTGATATATATATATATATAATGTTCTGGGAAAACAAATGATTCTGGATTGGTATACTCTCTATTAGTCTATTTTATGTCTACAAAATAGACTTGTAATGAATGATCTATTTATACTAAAATCCAGGCATTGCTCTGTGAATATTTGGTAGAACATGTTGTTTGTGAATGTCCCAATAAAACTGTTTTTGTTTAGGCTGATGCCATCTTCATCTTGAAATGTAATTTGAAATTAAGTTGAGGTCTTGTTGCTCAGTAAGCTGAAAGTTTTTGTCCCTGAAATTCCAGTTTTCATTTAAGTTTTTGGTTAAACTCTTCAAGCAAAAAAGCGTTATGTTTTGAAACTTTTAACATTAAACATGAAACGTGTTTAAAGAAGAGCGATCACCGGAACTGTTGGAACCTTCCGATTCCAAGGAACCAGATTGGTTGGAACCGTTACTGTTCCGATTAGAACTGTTACCAACGGCTACTAGTCGTTAGTGGGTTCCCTGCCAAATAATTTTTTATATATATTTTAAAATATCTAAATTATCCTCAATAATAATAATAATAAAATTGCTACTTTTAGGGACAATTTAGGCATCACAAAATTACCAAATAATCTATAAATATGGGTCATAATTCATTTATTTACGTACTAATAATTCTCTCATTCTCAATTTTCTTAATTCTCTCATTCCAATTCTCTTATTTTCAATTTTCCAATTGATTTAAATTTACAATTATTCAATATTAACAAAAAAAAATGGCAAGCTGATCTGAGAAACCATGTCCAATATCTCAACCCGAGAGAGCAGCTAAAGTGTCGGTACACTAAGAAAAGAAGTTAAGTCTCGATCTTATGATATTTTCAAAATTCATTTTCATTTAGTCGAGACTGAAAATGAATGTGATAATTTTTTTTTTATATTTTAAAAATATCTAAATTACCCTCAATAACAATAATCTTACGAATTTACTGGTGGCTATGACAATATGAACAAACACTTGGATAAATATCATGACGCTGAAATCTGATTTGATACAACACAAACCCAAATGGATATGTACACTTCATTTACTAGAGGTACAAGTTCTTTTGATTTATTTAAATATTCTGATGCTAAAAATAGAAAAGAATTTGCTAAATTTACTTGCATGACATATCTTTCTTTAAGTTTTAGTGAAAAAATTACTTTTATCAATTATTGTCGAAATGTTTTAGATCATGTTACCTATAAATGCCTAGAAATATTACAAAATGGTAAAATTTTAAATTATACAAAAATGAAAAAATTATTTTAAATGAATTATTTAAAGATATTAAATATTGTCTTTCTATTTTTTCTGATATTTGGAGTGACTATTAGCAAACACACTCATACATGAGTGTCACTTGTCACTGGATTGATGTACCATGAAACATGCAAAAATAATTTATTACATTTAGAGTTTTTGATAAGCCACATACTGCACATAATATTTATAAAATGATTAAAGTGATTTTTGATGAATATGATTTATTAGGTAAAATTTTAACAATTGGTTTTGAAAATGCATCTACAAATGCTGCAACAATTAGAAAATTAAAAGAAATATGTCAACCAAATTTGGGGGCCGATTTTTTCGCGTTTGTTGCATATGTCATATCCTTAATTTATATATTTAAGATGATTTGACTGAATTAGAACATCACATTAATTTTATTAAGCTTGCATTTAATATTATTTGGTCATATTAAAGTTTTATAAATTAAATGGTGTTAAACCAATAAAATTTTCACGAGATGCTCTAACTCGTTGGAATTTAATTTATTTTCTTTTAACCGGAACCAAACCGAACCGGTGGCCGGATCTAGGTAGGTATACATGTGCTTTATTTTATAAGTTTCGTTTTATTCACTGAGCGACTTTTAATATAAGGGAAATTATCATTTTTCCACATCATAAATGACGTAAATAGTATTTACCACGAAAATTTTGAATTTGCTCTTCTTACCACCTGCGGTTTAAAAATTGTTCACT